>JAPKLY010000430.1:201971-226577 GCA_026898435.1 Prunella vulgaris | reverse complement strand
GCAAAAATATATAAATATAATAACATGAAATGTAATATAAATAGAAAAAAAATCTAATTTGGTTCGGGATATTACATTAAATATAAGTAGAATTAAAAATTAATTAGAATTAAGATAGAAAATGGTTATGTGCTCATCCGTAAAATTATAAGTAGAATTAAAAATTAGTTAGAATCAAAATAGAAATGCTTATAAACAGTGTTTTCATAACCAGACTGGTGGTCAAACCGGACAAGGCACCATTTCATTGTTCAACCGGTCCAACTGATTGGACCGGCAGTTCAACTCTTAAAATAAATTAAACCTATTTTTTAATATTCTCTATGTTAAATAAAATAAATATCTACTTATAAAAATTAAATAAATACAATAGTGTCATAAAATAATAACACAAAAGTGGAAAGAGACAAAATAACTCAATCAAAGTAGATTTTCTTTATTTTTCTCAGTTTTTTAGCCTTTAGGATTTTCTTTTTTTTGTGGAAAGTAAGTTTCCTACTTCCGATCTAATTAGAATTAGAAAGACCAATAAAAGTAAGTAAACAAAGAAAGTAATTATTACTCCCTCTGTTCCAAGATAATTTTCACACTTTTCTTATATAGACGTCCCAACTTTTTTTTTCACACCCACAAAAGTCAATAAAATACATTTTTTATATTTTATTATTTAACTTCACACTCATATACTTCACTTTTTCTTAATATGTGTGCAAGTCATCATGTGAAAAAAATTTCGGGATGGAATAATTTTTAAAAAAATAGCTAATTTGACCGATTCACACCGATTTTGCCGATCCTGATTGATTTTGACCGGTTCAGCCGTAAAAACAGCTTTTTTGGGTGTAATCGGATCGATTTTCGGTTCAACCGGTTGAACCGATCCGTTCTGTTCGATTTTGAATTACTGCTTATAACTAGAATTTAAATACAGGAAAAAAACTCAATTTTTCTAAGTGTATGAGCGGTTATCCGTGCTCCTTTTTCTATACCAAATAAATAATTAAATATTAAATTTTAATAATTTATAATTAAGCATAATATAAAAAAATAATTAATATACTTACAAATGCGAGGTAGTGCTCGTAGAGGGACAACGAGCCAGCCCGATGTCTGGGAAGCTTTGTAGGGTCCCTTAGCCGGTTCTCCTTGGCCTTCTGGAATTTTGCTATGAATTGAGCATTTGACCAGTGCTCAATTGAAGTATCTTAGACGGGTCTTCCTTTTGGCTCTCTCCCCCAACTCCAGTGCATGCCTATCCTGCAACAACTTCTTCATGTTGCAGATGATGTTTTTGTACGCCCTGCAGAACATTGGAGTACATAACTTCATCATATTGAAGATCCTAGATGCATAATTTTTGCAATTAAATTTGAAATAAAGTATTAAAAATTAAACATCAGATCACAATATTCTATAAATTAATAAATATAAAATATTTTATAAAATAAATATTTATATCTTAAATTCCTCAAAGTACGTATTTATAGATACCAAAAGATGTGTTTATTGATATAATTACACTTCTTTATTGGTACCGTGGTGCAATATGTATATAGTATCACTGTATATAAATAATGATATCAATAAATATATCTTAAGTTTTATGATATTTAAATTTAAAGTATCATATTAGGGAGTCGCGATCTTTTCTCTATTTATATAAATAAAATATAAAATCGGGACTCTCATAGAAAGTGGACCGACTCTGATCTCTAGCTACATCAATTGCTTTCTCATTATTCTTTCTCTAGGAATACTACTAAAGTTCGAATACAAGAAGAAAACGAATTTAAACTGGCATAGAAAAAATAATAATGATACCAAACTTTTTTAACCTCGGGTCTAGTCTAGTGGCGAGGGTTTGAGATTTAAGAGTATGATCTCTAATTTCAAGTCGGTCCTTGAACTAGATACCGAGTATCAAAAAGAATAAAGACATTTGCATATTCGTTCAAGAAAGTTATTATATTTACAAATTGGTTCACAATACTTGCACAGAAATATAATTTTTTTCTGCACAAAAATATTTTTTTTTTCTGTACAAAACCAATTTGTAACTAATGTCAATGTGAACTATTTTATAATTTTCCCATAAGAATGATATCATTTTATATTTTTCATTTAAAAAAAAGTGACTGCGTGCATGTCCTTAGAGTTTCAAGTGAATAATTAAGGTTAGTGGATTTTTACAAAGTTATGGATAAAATTGCCAAATTAGAAAGGCCCTGCTTTATCTCCATAAAATAATTATGTAACCATGTTAATATAACATACTGCTTTGGCTCGAAAGGCCTTTCCGATAAGTATTGGGCCTAGGCTATTGGCACCAACAAAAATGATATATATACTACCATTAAAAATCGATTTTTTATTTTTATTTTCAAAAAAGAAATTGATCTTTTTTTCTTTTTTATTATGTTCCGAAAAAAATTTCAGAACAGAAAATAGTGTATTCATCCAGATAGTGTATTACCTATTTTGGCTACTGCCAATAATCTGGATCTAAGTATTGGCCAAACTTTTGAGCCTGAATGCCCAATATATAAAGGTCCAGTGAGAAGTCTTGTATGGTATTACTACCAATAGGGGTGTTGAAGCTACTTTAAATTGACAAGAAATTAATTAAAGCAAGTTCGGACTCGACCTACCAAAATTAAGTTGAGTCTGAATTCAAGTTTGGTAATATTAGATTTGGCAAGTTCGCAAGTTTAATTAGTCAAGCTTGAAACTACTTTGTCATCACCTATGTTTTAAAAGCGGAAGCAGAAGTTAACCCAGACACCTTAGTATTTTTGGTCGGACCGGGTTCGATCGGATCTGACAATTTTTAAAGCGGTTGAGTCGGTATGACGTCATAAATACATAATATTTAATCATAAATATTTATATATATTTTTTCTTATAAAATTATATATTTTATAAATAAACTTTACTAAAATATTAGATATTTTACTATTAAATTATATTTGATATATATTATATATAATTAATTTAGTTAATCCATTATCCTGTGTAGAAAAATAAAATTAACCAAAAATTTGTCGAAGCGCCAGTTCAATCGGTTCACCGAGTGACCGGCCCGACCCGATTTTTTGCCGTTTTTGAGCGTTTTTCAACCGCTTTAAAAAATGACCGGTCTAACGTACAAAAGCGGGCTGGAGGGGCGTCCGAGTAGCGGTCCGACCAGCCCGTCCGATCCGCTTTTTAAAACACAGGTCAACACAATCAGTGAAAAAGAGATATTAGATTGATCCTTTTAGCCGAAAAAAAGAATTGGGATAAAATAGGTAATTTGAGTTATGCAAATTATCAAGCATGAGAATTCTATTTTTACTGAAACATATTTTTGTCCATATAGTGAATGATATGAGCTAATCTCATGTGTGAATATAATACTATTATTAAATTAATTACATATTCCTCCAAATTGGTGTACCAATCGAAAGCATTTTTCTTTAGGGAACAAACAAACCGTTTAGCCAAATGATCTCTATATGTTTGGACATTTAGCAAGTTTCGACGAAGTGACTATATACTGCTTCGGGTTTTCTTTACCATCGAAGTGTTGAAACTTCGGAGGTTGGTAATCCACTGACATCTTCAAGTGGTCAATTCTATCGATAGGGTTTGGCATAGCTAAGGGTTGAATTGGAGCCATCATCGAACTTATCCTTTACTGTCTCTAGTATAAACTCCTTGAGCTGATCAACATATATTCCTCCATCAGCCGATATTTGTAGCTTTTTAGCAGTTGCCTCAGTTTCCGCTGCCTAATGTCTAGTCGAGGTCGCCTCTTTGTCGTGGCCTTTGACTCCCTTTCTATTAATATGACTTGCATCGTCATTGTCCACCTTAACAATCAACTTGGCAATCACAATATCTTATTTCTTGATGTGATTTGTGAGCCTTTCGATGACTCTGATAAGGCTAACAAGTTGATCCTAGATTATCAATGCATCCACCATCATGATCGGATCTATACTTGATACTAATCACGAGTCTGATAGAGAGTGTAGAGTAGAGCACACCGAGTAACTTTCTTCATTCTTGGCAATGAAGAGTGATTTGTTCTCCATAGAAGGGTCAACTCTTGAAGAGATCTCAACTTGTGATCTCATCAACATGCTTCTAGCGATCGTATTAACATTTGTTGTCTTTCAGGAAGCAATTCTCATAATGATCTTGCGTGCAGATGCCATTACGTTGTTTGAACTTGACTTGGAATAGGAGGGATGAGAGGTAGAGAGAGTCTCATTGGGGTGCCAAATTTGTAACTATAAATATTGTGAAAAACATAAAATTGGTTTATAATTGATTTTTCTTCAAATTAAATCGAGAAATTTATGGATTTTACTCTCTAAATTTAGTTCTCTAATTCTCCTTTTATAGTCGACACTGACTTGACTTTGTTTGTGGATGAAATCCTCACTTTGATCTTGATTGGAATTTGATTTGAAGCTTAAAAATATTACAAGAGCAAAATATCTTATTTTGGATTAAATGTTATTCTTGGAAACTTCTTTGAAGAACTCTTTCTGATGCGGGATAAACGACTTGAACTTTAATGAAGAACGCTTTGAATCTTCAAGTCTGATTTGGGGAGAAATACGATCAGATGGGTTCTAGACCTTGATCTCAGATCAAATGTTATTTTTGGTGGATTTTGGTGAAGAACATATTAAAGATGCCTTTTAATTTTCAAGTCTTCAAGAGCTCGTTCGAAGGAAAATGCTCTCGATTGGAGGGATTTAGCCCTTTAATTCCAAATATGAGGATGTTTCTGCTTGCTTTCCATAAAGAATTGTTCTAAATTTGTTGAAGATTGCTATTGAATCTTCAAGTCCGACTACCTAAGATGCTAGATTCGTCTTAACTCTGATCTTGCTCGTGTCTTTGAATTCTTATTGAATGTTGAATCTGTCTGCCTCTAAATATATCGAATGAATGAGAAAGGACCTCAATTTATAGGGTGAAAAGGTAAGAACTTTCTTATGTGTGCTGACATGTACCACACTCCGATTGACCGATGCTGATTTAATTTGCATGATCAACAAATCAACCAAATTAACTTTTCCTTTTTTTTAAAGAGATGTTATATGATCTTAATAAGTACAATAAATCAACTGTATTTATTACCGAGTATGAGTACCAAAAAAATGTAAAATTTGATGATCTTATACCGTGTATATTAAATACTAATTTTAAATATACAATTTGAGAGTTAATTTAATTAAATTTCCAAAATTAGAATAGTAAAATTTATTTGATTTAATATTATTTGTACACATGTCGCCGTTTAATTGGGTGCAAATTTTTGTACTTACAACATCCTTAGTTGAAACTTGCATGCAACAAAAGTTTGATGCCCTTTCAACAGAACAATACTTGGTACTTAGTTCCTCCTACTTAGACCATTTCCAAAAGTTGCACCATTTACTAGTTAATTCTTCATTACTCTATTTTTACACTATAATAAAATATTCCATTAACATTCTCTTATTAATATTTTTTTATTTATGCAATAATAATATATATTATAGTTCTTTTAATATTTGTAATATTGAATGAGAATGGAGTTTTTTGCACTTTTGGTCCCACATGACATGTATTATTTTAGAATTGGTCCCAAACATTTCACTATTGGTCCCATACGATTTTTTTCTTGCACTTGTAATCCCATACGTTATAAAATTTACACATTTGGTCCCAATAATTGACGGCGCCGTTAAATACAACATTTGCAGAGTTGGTCCCATACAATTACTCAAACTTAAATATGTTTAACCCATTAATCTATATTTTTAGATTTAGTCCCATTAATTTTTTTTAATTGCACAATAAGTCCCATACAATATAAATATTGAATAAAATCTAAAAAATATTAAATTAAATCAACTAAATCTTTGAATAATAAAATTAAATCTTTAATAAATATTTAAAAATCAACTAAATCTTAATAAATAGTTAAAACTAAAAAACTAATTTTAAAAAATTCCAATTTTAATTAAAGATAAATAAATTTAAAATTTTAATTATTGTTTTATTTAATTATTATTTATGAAGTCTAGTTGATTTTTAAAAAATCTGATTTATTAAATTTTAGCCTATTTTTTAAAGATTTTTTTTAATTTAATAATTTTTTGAAGATTTTGTAGTATTTATATATATATAGTTTTTAATTTTTTAAAACTTATTTTTTATTTTACTTGATTTATTTAATTTTTTCATTAATAAATTTAAAAGTAGCACTATTTATACCCCAAAATCCTTTAAACATATCTCATTTGTTAAACACATCCCAACAAAATTTTAAAATTATCATATATTACTAAACATAAACTAACACATTACCACATTTTTCTCTACTTCAAAAATATAATAAAAACATCTTTGACTCTTTCTTAATTATAAAAAATTGAATACATTATGAAAAATACTAAAAAAACTATTTAAAAAATATAAAAAAACTTCATAAATGTTAATGAATTAAATTATTTGAAGTATAAATTAAATTTTAAAATATATTAAACTTTATATATCAATAAAAAAAATAGAAATATGAAAATAATAATAATAATAAATAAATAAATAATAAAATGAATCTTCATAATAATTAAATTAAGTAGTATTTAAATAAAATCATTTAAACCTAACTAAAATCTAAAAAATCTAATCAATCAAGTAAAATAAACAAAATAAGTTTTTAAAAAAATAAATATATATATATATAAATACTACAAAATCTTCAAAAATATTAAATTAAAAAAAAATCTTAAATAAATAGGCTAAATTTTAATAAAATCAGATTTTTTTAAAATCAACTTGACTTCATAAATAATGAAATTAAAAAATAATTATATTTTTATTTTTATTTATCTTGAATTCAAATTAGAATTTTTAAAATTAATTTCTTAGTTTTAACTATTTTTTAAGATTTAGTTGGATTTTTTTAACTTTTTATTAAAGATTTAATTTTATTGTTTAAAAATTCAGTTGATTTATTTTAATATTTTTTAGATTTTATTCAATATTTATATCCTATGGGAGGACAAATTCAATATTTATATCCTATGAAATTTATTGTGCTATTAAAAAAAATCAAACGAACTAAATCTGAAAATATAGATTAATCGGTTAAAAACATTTAAGTATGATTAAATCTTATGGGACTAATGCTGCAAATGTTTATTTAACGGAACCGTCAATGTTTGGGATCAAATGTGTAAATTTTGTAACGTATGGGACTACAAGTGCAAGAAAAAAATTGTATGGGACCAATAGTAAAATATTTGGGACCAATTCTAAAATAATACATGTCCTATGGAACCAAAAGTGTAAAAAACTCAATGAAAATGTTCATTCGTCATGATATTACAGTAAAAATTTAAATTACAAAGAAAATTAAAATTGCATAGTAATACGCACCAATTTATGCCTAGTATTTTAATTCATAATATGATATTTTTAATTGCTCTAAAATTTTTAATAATTATACAATGAAAATTTACTTTAGTTGATATAAAAAAAATTAAATAACTTATACTCCCTCCGTCCTCCAAACTTATTTCCACTTTCCATTTTTGTCCGTCCTCTAAATTTATTCTCATTACTCTCTTAGAAAATATTATTTATTACCGCATTCATAAACAATCACTTTATTTTCTAGTGAACCCCACAATTATTCCACATATCTTTACTTTATCTACTTTTTATCTCATTTTCTTTAAAATTCGTGCACAAATGGAAATAAATTTGGAGGACGAAAAGAGTATTAAATAAAAATAAAAATTAAATTATCTAAACACAAAATTATTAATATGTTGAATATTATTGATTTATTATATATATATATATATATACTTATCAAATTAAAAAAAAAAATTATTGGGATGCTAGAAATAGTGTAAAATTGCCCAAATGTGAAGTACCCTTCGTTTTAGTGTAGATAATGAAGTAGCTGCTGGAGCAAGATTTTGGTGATTCACACCATTCTTCTTCACTACTGGAGTTGCTTTAATGATATGAACCTAATCACAACTAAATAGATTATCATAATAAAGTATCACAAGGATGAATCTATTGAGACGTACAAAGTAAGACTTGTTGCAAGGAATTTTCAATAAAATGTAGGTACTGATTATCTTCACACATTTAGCCCTGTGATCAAATTTGTAACTTTGAGGATTGTACTCTTCATGATTTTTACAGGACACTTGTCTATATAACAGATTGCAATGCACTTCTTAAAGGTAATCTCTAGGTGATAGTTTACATACAACAATCTGAAGGCTTTATTAGTACAATTCATCCCAAATATTATTTGCAATTTAAGTAAAGCTATTTATGATCTAAAGCAGGCTCCAATGGCCTAGTATGACACTCTTATGTGTTTCTCTTCTCAGTTTGTATTTTCAACACTCCAAAACAAATCACAGTTTGTTATATATATAAGTCCTTGGCAGCTTAGATCTTTTTCTTATTGACTTGGTCGGTTTTTTTCATGGCAAAATAAGTTCTCTTGCTACTCCTCCGCAAGTGCACAGAATTGGCGTAGTAGAATATGAAGTATAACGATCATATAGTATCAAATCATGAGATTTAGAAATACGATGTGACTCTAATGCTATGTGCTGATATGTTTGTTGACAAGGCGAACTACCGAGAGGTAATCTCGAGATTATCCCAAGGCTACGAAGGTCGCCGAGGTGAGAGGGAGCGAGGCCACTGGTTCGAGCCAAGGCCGACACAAAGGAGTTAGGCCAGGTAGGCGAGAACCTCGCCCGAGCTCCCGATCGACCAAGGTCAGCGACCAGGGAAGCCAAGGATGAGGAGACAATGGGCGAGCTACCCCTCTCAAGAGAGAGCTCGCCCCTATCCGAGGAGGCCATGCCGAGCTCCATCACCGCATCATCCCCGAAAATCTCACAAGGCAAAGGAGCTCGCCAGGGACCTCGCCTAGTCCGAAAAGCCCGAATGACGGGCGCATAAGTAGGATATGTATGTGTAATAGCATAGGGCCTTGTAAAGGAAGCATTGTGAGGGATTAAGACGAAGGTTACGGACCTTCGTCAACACAGGAAGCCATATAGGCTCACAAGGTGCTACCTCACACTTGCACACCTATAAATAAGACATCTCTTGTACTATTACAAGAGAATCCAATCATAATACAACATTTACTTTCTCTCTCTAAACTCTCCATTCTCTCTCTCTATATTACTCCCCCAAGAACACTAAGAACATAAATTCTTAGATTATTGTTTGATAGGATTAATATGTTACATTAAGCCACATAACAAACACGATTAGTAAATTCTATCAACAATGTTATTGTAGTTGCATGATGGGAAAAACAAACAAAGGAAAAGAATAAAAAGAACACTAAATAAAGCAATTAAATGAAATACAATAAAAGAGGCACCTGACTAAGTAGGGTAAAAAACAGAGGAACGTAACTCTAGGTCTCTAGATGATGATCAAATTACAAAAATCAAACAAATGGATTAATTAAATTGCTCTAGTTAAATTTTCAATTGTGTGAAAGGATTAATTACTCAAGGCTAATAATAAGTACAATAGAGTAAAATACTATGAAAGACAACTCATCCCCTTTGGGTAATATAGTCTCACACTGAGGTGTCCCAAACCCGGTACTAAAGCGTACTCCTAATCATCCACTTTTCGCTACCCAAATTTGAGCTAAAGTGTCAAATGATGAGGACTCTAATGCAATCTATCATCTCTCAAATTGTTTAGAAGCATAGCTTACGCATTCAATTAATCACAACCCTCACTAATACACTTAGTCATGCTTACACAACTCTTGTAATAGCAAGCACAATTACATGCATCAAGGTTGTTGATAGACGAACTAAAGCGAGCTACTATGAATAAATTAACTTAATCATAAGCTCAAGGCTGGGTAGCTTGCCCTACCTCGCGCGTAGCTCGCCCAGGCAACCAAGTGCCACAACACCATCTTCTGACCAGTCAACACAATGGAGAGAGAGAGCTCGCTAAGAAGCTCGCAGACAGCTCGCCCAAAGCCAGAAGCAAGGGACCAGTCCTACAACAAACATCACACCTCGGAGCAGCTCAAGACAAAGAAGCTCGCCAAGGAGCACGCCTAAGTCCGGAATGAAGACAATAGTTACATAGGTTGCCAATAGTGATGTGGTAGGTCAATAGTAATGTAATTAATGCATGGCAGTGGGGAGGTTGCCAAGTGTTAAGGACACTTGTCAGCATATTAAGCTAAATAAGCTTATTAAGTGCCACCTCATGACATGCATACCCATAAATAGGTCCCTTGTAACCATTTTCTCTCTCTAAGCAACATAATACAAGAAAAAATTCTTTCTATTTTCTCTTTCTATTATCATAGTCTATAAACACATATCAAGATTATTGTTTGGAAGAATCCAGTATTTAATTAGCCACATAAACAATTCAATTACCAAACTCTTCCAACAAAGGTTGTAGAAGTCGAAAATTGGTAATCGGGCGTTTTCTAGCCGCCTAGTCGCCACCTAGGAGACCGCCTAGTTTTATTTCTAAATATATAAAAATACAAATTTAGGACCGCCTAGGCCCGAAAATGCCTAGAGTTGCCGGTTTTGCAGAAATCTGGTCGGCAAGAGGCCGTCTAGCGCCTAGGCTGATTTCTGCATAATTGACATGCATAGACGTAGGAACAATTAATCAAAGCACAATAAAGCTCATCAATAGAATCAACATCAATAAAAAAATTAAACTAAAAAAAAAATCAAAGTATAAATCCAAAATTCATAATCATCTCAAACACCTAAAATTACTAAGAGTACTAGTTCATCATTTATAACTCCAAATCTTACAAAATAGAGGAAAATAAACTATTGAACTATTAATTGAAATACAAAGATTAAAGAAAGAACTAACCCTTGAAGACACTTGAATTGAATCCCATTTAGTGCATGTTTGCAATCTCTAGTAGAATTAAAAAAAGTTATATTAAGTAATTTTAGTAGTAAAATAAAAAATAAGGAGTGTTTTAAATTTAAGTGATTTTAAAAAATGATTAGAAAAATGTGTTTGCAAAAGAAGTGCTTCTAAAAAGGGTATTGAGTATTGTTTTCTTGGGGATTGTGCAGAAGTGTTTAAGTGAAAGCTAAAAGCTAAAAATTATTACTTGACCAAAAATGATAATAAACACTTAAAATAGTAGTTCAAAACATATTTAAGTGTTTTTTTTCAAAAAATAAATACTTTTATTTTTAATTAGAGTTTACAAACAAACATTTCATCATCATGAACCCCAAATATATTCCCCTCGTCTCCAAGTAGACCCCACCTAATGGGTGAAAAACATGTGGATACTCTCAAACCTTGCCTCTTTTTCCCTTTCAAATGCTGTAAAAAAAAAAAAATATCACTCCTCAAAACTGCTACACCTTTTTTTTCGCTGAATGTCTGCCGAATGCGAGCTGCTGCCCTCCTTTCAATTTAATTGCCAAATGGGCTGTGGACATGTGGGCTACGGGCTGCTGCCTGCCTTTTCTATTTAAAACGGGCTGCAGGCCCTTTTAATTTGGGTCAAGAAATGGGCTGATATTTTGGGCCAAAATTTGTTGAATAAAAATGAGCTCAATTCCTTTTCTCCACTCAATTTATTTTTTTAATTTACTAAATAAAATATTAGGCATGTAATTTACAGTAAAAAAATTCATTTTTCTATTAAATAAATAAAATACCACATTTTTCAAAATTAAGTGCAATTAGTCAAATTAGTATAAAATATGCATGAAATTCTATTAAATTAATCAAATAAAGTATATGAATAATCACTTATTTATATGGATGATATACTTGTTACTGGGGATGACTCTACAGTCGTACTCCATCTTATTAATATATTAAACAAGAAGTTTTGTCTGAAACATTTGGGGGAAGTGATTACTTTCTTGGAATTGAGGCTTCAGTTTCTCCATCTTCTATTAAATTCACTCAGTCGAAGTATGCTTATGACATCTTACTCGGGGCTAATCTTGGCAACAGTAAGCTATGTCCCATACCCTTTTGTCCAAGTCTTAAGTTTCTCTTCTTGATAGTTCTCCATTCTACAATTTCTCTCTTTACAGAAACATCATTGGAGCTCTATAATATATAACTCTTACCTGCCATGATATTTCATACTCTGTTAACAAGTTATCTCATTTTCTTAAAGTCCCAACACAAAATCATTGGCAAGCTTGTTAGAGGGTGCTCAGGTACATCAAAGGCACTCTAACCATGATATTTCTTTTACTTCTTGTTTTAATTTTAGGTTAACTGGATTTGCTAATGCTGATCATGCATCAAGTCTTGATGATCATCGAAGTTCTAGTGAATTTCACATTACTCTTGGATCAAATCTTATTTTCTGGTGCTCGCACAAACTAAGTTGTGGTTCAATGTAGTACTGACGCAAAATATCATATCTTGGCTCTAGCTACTATTGAAATCTTATAGATCACAACCTTGTGCCAAGAACTTCACCTTCCGCTTGTTCATCCCACTGCGATTTGGTATGATAATCACGGTGTCATCACTTAAGCCTTTAGTCCTTCTTTTCACTCTCAAACTAAACATATAGAGGTGGATGCGTGAAAAGGTGCAAGCTAATACAAATTTTTTTATATATATATTTCAACGAGAGATCAATCAGCTGATGTGTTTACAAAGTCCCCCTCTTCCTCTCGTTTCACTACCCTTTGTAAGCACATGAGCTTTGCTTTTCCAAGATAATTGATCTTCTTTCGCAACATATTGAAGATTCAGCTAATACACTTTCCTCGTGCAAACAACCGAGTGCCAACTAAATGCTAGGATATATACGTTCATGCAAGGGGTCCAAAGCCCCGAATTATTTATGCGAGTCGTTAGTTAGTCAGTTAGTTAATTACATAATAATTTTAGTTGGTTAATTAGTTAATTGGTTATAATATCGTAACAAATAATTGTATGCAGTGAGTGAAGCTCCACACATGTGCTCACACGCTTTTCTACATATACTCTTGTGCAACCAACTAACTATTTGAATGAAAAACACAATTTTAGTAAAAATAGAGATTCAATGAATCAATCAACCAATTCTACCTTAGCATCGTTGAAAAAGATTGATCCGAGAAATAAAGCCTAAAATACTACCGCAAATACATGTTACCACACAAGTGACAAAGGCAAACAAATCCAAACCAGTTACCGACAATGATGGAAACGAAAGGCGCGACTGGTGAAAGCTTTGGTGTGCCTAGAGGAGGTCACCCAAAGAGGTTTACCGTCCATATAGAGTTGCAATAGAGGCCCATAAAGGTAAACTTAACTATGAAGAAGTAGTTCACTACAAAAAAGCGGGTTTTAGCGATCGAAAAAGCGGGTCGCAAAAATCCCGGTAGCTAAACTTTAGCGACCGATTTTGTGGTCGGTCACTAATTAGCGACCGCAATATCAACCGCTAAACGGTCGCTAAAGTGATCAGGTCTTGACCCGTTTTTTAGCGTTTAGCGACCGCCAAGACGGTTGTTAAATAACTATTAACGACCGCCACGAGCGGTAAGAAAATTAAAATTAAAATTGAAAATATAATATTATTTATTATATACATTTTACATATGAGGGCTCAGAATAAATTCGCAAATTTCGCGCCTGAGAGAAATTGAACACACGACCTCTAGGCGTCTCAAAAGTGGTGTGTTCCATTCGGGCAGTTGTCGTTATTGTTCATTTTTATGCAATTAATTGTATATAACTCCAAATTGAGTCACGTTTTTTTAAATGCATCTAATTAATTGCTTATTGCTTCTAATTTGTTTATGTATATATATATATTTCAATAAATATCTTAATGTTCTAAATTTATTATTTGTCATTACTAAAATTTATTAATTTGTTCATTTTTTTTTGCAATTAATTGTATATAACTCCAAATTGAGTCACTCTTTTTTTTCAAATTCAGCAAATTAATTTCTTTTTGCTTCTAATTTGTTTATGTATATATATATATATATATATATATTTCAATAAATATTTTAATGTTCTAAATTTATTATTTGACATTACAAAATTTTATTAATTTGTTTTTTTTGCAATTAATTGTATATAACTCCAAATTGAGTCACGTTTTTTTTTAATTCATCAAATTGATTTCTTTTTTGCTTCTAATTTGTTTATTATAATATTTTTCAATAAATATTTATAATTTTCTAAATTTATTATTTGACATTACTAAAATTCTTTTAATTACTTTGTTTATGTAATTAAATGTATATAATTTCAAATTGAGTAACATTTTTTTTAAATTGATCAAATTTATATCATTAAAAAAATGTAGAACATAAAGTTTAAAACATCCAAAATAATTTATAAAGAATAAAAATAATAAATATTCAACATAAATATAAATTAATTGTTCAACAAAAAAAAATAAACTACCCTTCATCATCCGAATCAAACTCGTTGTCACCAAGTCGGACAACCTCCTCACTCTCATCATCACTCACACCCGTTTGTTCTTCTTCTTCTTCATCGGCAGGAAATATGTGAGCTTTCATATCCATCCTTTTATAGGCTTCTTCAACCCATTTCTTCATCTTCTTCTCCTTGGACTGCAACTTCTTAAATTTATTTCTCACTTCGGAGAGCTGGCTTATTAGATCGGCGGAGGGGTAAGAGCTGATAGAGTAGGATGAGCTCCCTTTCTGAGATAGGCGGATAGTCTTATTGTGACTATCCAATCCTACAATCTTTCCCTACTTGATGCCGACCACATCCAAATAGATGTGGTCCTCGTCAATATGGTGGGGGAAGGATTCTCCGGGGTAAGTGCCGACTGACTCTGGGCCTCTTGGAGGGCCAACTTCATCTTATTCTAAAATTAAACAAAATACAAATATAATTTAATATTAAGTAGTATAATAATTAAATGATTAATTATAATATAAATTATTAAATACTTACGTGAATCTCGATGGTTTCGGGCGTAGGTGGACTGTCCAGATTCCCCAATCCGGTGAGCAAAATTATATTCCTCGAAGAGGCTGGCCTTCCGTCCGTAGTCCTTCTCCTGTATAAAAAATCAATTAAATTAAATAAAGTAAAATTAATAAATCAAAATGCGAGTATATTAGAAATACTTACAAAAGCAAGGTCATGCTCATAAATTGTCCGAGAGCCTGCTCGATGCCTGGCTACGCCTTGTCAGATGGGATCGCTAAGTCGATTTTATCTGGCCTTCTCGGCCGTCTCAGCGTTCCTCGAATCTAGCCAGTATCTGACTACTCCCTCCCAGATATTGCGACCCTCTTCGTATGTCCCCATATTATGTATCATCCCATCTTCCCTCCACTTGCTCTTCATGCCGGTCCAAGTCTTTCATGCTCAGCTGCGCTTTTTCGTAGAACAGAAACTGCACCGCTGCGTGGTGTCACTGTTCCCAAACGCAGAGCTTCTGTAATTAAATTCATAATAAACATATAAATTAAATTCCATCATAATTTAAATATTAAATAAAATTAATATTATTTATAAATATACCTTATACTCCTAAAAAAATGCTACTTTCTTATCAGCCAGAACGTGAGACCAGGAAGCTACTCCATAAGGCCATACCACACTTTTCAGTGCATCCGTGATCAAGCCGAAAGCCTTATGAATCGGAAGCAAGTTGCATAAATAATTAGATATTAATATTAAATGTAATTATCATAAATTTAAAAAATATTTATAATTATAATAAAATAAATCAATACTTATAATTAAAAAAACTTACACTTCATCGACGATATAACATGGAGTCGATTATATTGTAGAGGATGATGTCGGGATAAAGAAGCTCCGGCAGCAGAAGAGGATCTGGTGATATTGTGAGAGGATATCGGGTGATAAAGGTCTGTAATTCGTATCTCAGGTAATGGGAGGACCTGTCGTCTCCCACTCCTCCCCCCTCTCACTCTCTCCCTCCCTCTTCCTCTCCCCCTCTGTCCTCCCTCTATCTGCTGACTTTCATTTTTACTCATCTATAATTAACATATATAATTAATAAATCCCTAAACCCTAATTAAATAAATATAAATCAATTAAACCTAATTAAACCTATATCAATAACAAATATCATCAATTAACAAATATCATTAAACCAATATCAATACTTAACAAATTAACAAATTTACAAATATTAATACTAACAAATATCATCAAACAAATACGAACAAATGTAAATTAAACAAATATCATTAAATCAATACTAACAAATATCAAACATCAATTAACATATATTAATATCAATACTAACAAATATCAATAAAACAATTCTAATTTAAAAATCAATAATATCATTAATATAAATAAACCTAAACTAAACCAATACTAACAAATATCATCAAATAACCTATATCATAAACCTAAATTAAACTAAATATCAATAATATCATCAAATAACCTATATCATTAAAAATTTATATATATATAGTGACCGCTTTGGCGGTCGCTAATTCAATATACTAATCATATTAATTATATTATTCATATATACATATAGATAATCACAAATATCAACACAAATATAAATTAATTAACAAATATAATTAATACTACTAATTAAGTTCTTAATCCACATCATCTTCAACTTATTTCATTTTCATCCTCATCCTCGTCATCTTGTTCATCTTCATCATCTTGTCCATCTTCGTCTTCATCTTCATCCTCATCATCTTCTTCATCTACCTCTTCTTCATCCACTTCGTTGTCCATAGTGATTGTATCCGGATTTGCGGTCACTAAACCCACAGAAAAATTGATACCTTCGTCAAGAACTACTGTTGGAGCATGTTGCACTTTAGTTTGGAATATATCTTCATATTGTGCAGTGTCTCATTTGGATGAATTAGGAATTTCCACCAATGACCTTGCCTTGACCTTGCAAACTGTTCTTAAGTTCGGTTTGCCTGAAATCAGATATTTGCAGTAATATACCTGAGATGCTTGTGATGCAAAGATGAAGGGGTCGTATGCAGCTGGGTATTTTTTGTTGATGTTAATATCAATAATCTTGTAGTTTGCATAGACTTGTTTCCCTTCTTGTCCCGAATCAAACCATTCACAAAAGAACAGAACAATTTTTCTCGATGACCACGCTGAATATTCTACTTCAACCACTTCTTGCAA
Organism: Prunella vulgaris; assembly: GCA_026898435.1. Classification (NCBI taxonomy): domain Eukaryota; kingdom Viridiplantae; phylum Streptophyta; class Magnoliopsida; order Lamiales; family Lamiaceae; genus Prunella; species Prunella vulgaris. The sequence continues at coordinate 209,399 of JAPKLY010000430.1, read as the reverse complement.
CACACCATATTAGTCGATCGGTGTTTCATTGTAATTTCCATTGGTAACGCAAACACCGTTGTTTGAAGTGGCTTTTACTGGAGCATACGCATCTGTGTGAAATTTATAACCATTTGAATAGTAACCATTATAACATGTCACTTGTTGAAGTGGTCTTCTGCTCAAAGCTTCAAGATGTGGATTGTGAAGTTGATTTAGTCCCTATAAATATTAAAATTTTAGAAGATAAATAACATATATTAAATTAAATTGCTTCATAGAAAAGAAGTGTTGCATATATATTTTTGGAACCAAAACACGAATTTGTTGCGAACTGCTTCATACACCCCTGCTTCTGTGATATCTGGTACTTGTTGACGAGTTTGCTCACAAAACATCCTATATATAAGAAATATTCGTATAAAAATAATACTCCCTCCGTCCCAAATCTACTTTCACACTTTCTGTGATATCTGGTACTTTCACACACCATAAATTAATGGAAATAAACTATAAATACAATACCCTCAAAAGTTCAATCTATTTACAAAATTGCCATTAAAAAGCCCCCACTATATTCTTAAATCAGCTTAATTAGAACACCATTTAATTAACACTACCTACTTAAATTAATTAACATAACACAATTAAAATAATGTTAGTCAAACCAAAATAAACATACCCACCCCACTTTCTCACATCAGTATCTCGATTTTTCCATGAAACCCTAGTTCATACGCCTCTTTTCATCATTTTCTCTTCATCTTCGAATCTGAATCGATCTCCTCATTGTATGTAGATCTCATATGTCTCTTGAATCGATCTACTCTATCAATCGTTTGTGGTTGTAAACCCTAATTCATGGCTCAAGCTATTAACACCTCTTTTTTCGATTCTGAGGTCGACGACTCAAATCTTGAGTGGATACCCTCTGATTCTGAAATGGATTTGGCATCCAAAGTCGTCCTTGGTACAGAGGATAACAGTTTTGTAGCTGAAATATTTATGGATTCGATACTTTCTGAATCTGAGTCGGAGTTCGTATCGTTGATGGTTCTTGATTCTTAGAATGATACTATTGTTCCTGAAACTATGGTGGATTTGATACCCTCCAAATTTGATTTGGAGTTGGCATCTATGGTAGTCCCCGATTCGGATGAGGAACTAGATGTACCTGCGGCTCGTTGGGGTTCTTATGATAAAATGAGTGAGGATATGAAAGAAATGGCTCTACGAGTTTATCTGCATATGGGTTCCAGGTTATAGGTACTTTTTTTTTACCTCATGTATACATTTGGGTACCCTGAGCCTATAATCTTGTGTTATGTCTATTTATGTGATGAGATGCCCATGAAATGTTGGTTTATATGTATATTTCTGTGATTAAATGATTATGAATGTTGATTTTCTTGATAAGAAGCCTCTGCATGTTGGTGTTCTGTGATTAGGCTGTCTTTGGATGTTGGTTTTATGTGATGAAATACCTCTGTTTTTTTGGTTTTCTGACAGGAAATGCCCCTGGATGTTCGGTTTTTTGTGCATATTTGTGATGAACTGAAGTGAAATTGTTGGTTTATGCACATATTTAGTCACCACTAGGTTTATCCTAGTCTAGGAGACTTAGGACATGTTGATGGAACCTGTCTTTTAGTCACCACTAGGTAATTCCTAGTTTAGGAGATTTATGACATGTTATTGAAACTTGTCTTCTTGTCACCACTAGGTTATTCCTAGTTTAGGAGACTTGAAACCCAATGATGAAAATATTATGAGGGTAATAGTCTATTTCTGTGATGAAATGACTCTGAATGTTGATTTTTTTGATGAGAAGCCTCTGCATGTTTGTTTTCTGTGATGAAATGTCTTTGGATGTCGATTTTATGTGATGAAATGCCTCTGTTTTTTTTTTTCTGAGTGGAAATGCCCCTGGTTGTTCGGTTTTTGTGATGAGATGCCTTTAAATGTTGGTTTTTGTGCATATTTGTGATGAACTGAAGTGAAATTGTTGGTTTATGCACATATTTAGTCACCAATAGGTTTATCCTAGTTTAGGAGACTTAGGACATGTTGCTGGAACCTGTCTTTTAGTCACTACTAGGTAATTCCTAGTTTAGGAGATTTGTGACATGTTCTTGAAACTTGTCTTCTTGTCACCACTAGGTTATTCCTAGTTTAGAAGACTTGAAACCCAATGATGAAAATATTCTGAGGGTAATAGTTTAACATACATTCATATAACTTGAAACTTTAAAATTTGTTTACAGCATAAACAACTCTTAAACATATGTTAGGATGTAACCATCAAAAGAGTGATCACATATGTAATCTAAGGAAAAAGTGATTACGTATGTGATCTAAATAAAAAGTGATCAAATATGTGATCTAAGCAAAAATTAGGCTCCTAAACATCTATCCTTCTATCCTTAGATCATGTGTGTCAAAAGTGATCCCTTGAACATGTCCATTTTCCATAAGGAATTGTATGCATTTCCTTACAAGGTCTTCATAAACTTCTATGATTTCTGGCAATTTTTCTTGCATTAAAAGCTTTGCTTTGCCCATATGTGGAAGCTGAAAATTGTTGTGACCCTTGACCTTCAAAATTTCACTAAAACAGATTTTAAGCTTAGAAACACATTGTTAAGTGAGATGACTGTGAATTGTTCAAAAGCATCCAACACATTTGAAACCAACTCATCCACTTTATAAGAATCTGTGTCCACTTGAAGTGATTGAATTGCTCTAAAAAACCCCAAATCATTTATGTTTATCCCAGGGGAGTCTGGGGGTTGGCATACAAGTATGATGTTGAATCCATCTGAACTTGCAGCTGCCCTATAAGCTGGATCATTATTGGTTATATGTGGTCTTGCATTGTCTTGTTGTATGTAGATCAGTTTGCTTGAATTAGCAGGCCATTTTACCTTAATAGCTGGTATAATCTGCAAAATGAAATATATATGCATGTTCTAACTGGATGATGATAATTTTCTGACAGTTTTTGAGACTTTAAACATATTTTAATGTCACCAACATGTTTAAATATCATGTTTTAGGAGACTTAAAATATGTGTAAAGTCACAAATAGGATTGAATATCCTGTTTTAAACCATGTACATGCTGACTTGATTCACAAGATAATTTTTGATAACATCTTTGGTGATTGATGCTATTGGTTTGGTCACCAATGTACCCATAACCCTATTTCTTGAGTTCCTTGCTGCTGGTTCTGTGTATGTGAATGGAAAAAGCCATATTTTCCCATCAAATAGCACTTGTCCATCACTTGCAATTTGTGGCCTTGCAACTGCAGACTTGAACATCACCTTAGGAATATATCTTTTGCTTTGGCATGCCCTTATGGCTCCCCTTCTTCAGGGAGCTTATATGACCTCGAAGTTGTTTTAGTCATATAAAACCACTTCTCATCTATATGCACTACATTGTGCATTCTTTCAAACATAATTTTGTTATCATTCCTATCTCTTACTAATGCATTCAAACTGTACCTGACCCTTTGAAACTTGTTTTCAGCAGTTAGTTGAGGCTTTATTGCATTTGTATGTGGCTTAATAGCCCCTCTTTTGATCCATCTACCCACTTGACTCTTGCTTGCTCCTAGCTCTTTGGACACTCTTCTTATTGTTGATATTTCTTATGTGGGATTGACTTGAATTTCTCTTCATCAAGTAGAACACGTTTGCCCCTTTCCACACCTAGCTGTTTATGTTTGAACATTATTGCAACACCTTGATTTATTTGCTTCTTTGCTTCATTCCAAATATAGTGCACATTCCTTGTAGACACACCAAATATTTCTGCTGCCTCCTTGATTTTACCTCTATGCACAGATCCATTGGTGTTGTTGGCAATTAGGAACTGGGCCTTCATGTTCCTATCATCTATGGTAATGTTTGGGGCTTTTTTTTTTGTCATAACTGCAATTGCATACTCAAAAGTTTTTGCTGACTTGGTTGGTGAGAAATGAATGCAGGATTTATGAAGCATATCTCTATTTAAGAAGATAAGTGGAGGGAAACTAGCTGAAAAAGTGAAATCTGAAAAGGAGGAAATTTAAGTACCCTGATGATGAAATGAATCTGAGGGGTCAACTTAAAATTTTCAAATTTATTAAGTTCAGTATTGAAGCTAAATGTATTCAGCTATATGTATTTCAAGTTTGTATTTTAGTTGGAGTATGTATTTTTAGTTTGTTAATTAGTTGTAGAAATTTGGAAGATGTAATTTAATACAGTATGTATTTAGCTAGTATTAAAACTTTAATTTTATCTTTTTAGGTTTTTTTATTGATCATCAGGTTTGACCGTCTTTTTTTGTGGAGATTAACTTTAACGATAAAGGTTAATCTCCACCAACAAACCCCCAAAAGTCATATTATTTAATGGACCCTACCACCATTATAGCAGTTTATTGGTTCCCGTGCCCAGAACTACTACGAAAGTAGTTCTGGGACGGAGGGAGTAACATATTTACAATAAATTACTAAAAATAGTAAATTGCTCACTGTATGTATGGTTGAACCTCTGGTGTATTCATCAAAATATACGAATGTACTGTCTCTTCTTCCCATTCATTTTGAAAATACCGTTTGGTCCCCTTACCCAGTGGACGACCAGGATGTAGGAATACAAACAACATACCACCGAACTCACGAAGAGGATGTTCTTCTCCGCGACCATCGTAGTTGCGAGGCTCATTTCTGATCCTGGTTTGAACTTGTTCGCCGAAGTAATAAGAACAAAATGTTCCAACCTCCTCAGTTAGATATGCATTAACAATGGATGCTTCAATGTGTGTTGTATTTTCAATATTACGTTTCAAGAGTCTCTTACTTTGATAGAAATTTTATGGCGTTGTGCCCTCTTTTGGTAGGGCCCGTTTAAACAACTTTGCAAATTGATTTTAGACTTTCTGACTCACTTTGCCTTCAGTTTTGATGGACAACATCTGAGCGTTGAATGACAATTGAGTCTCAGTGTCACAACCAGGAAACAACTTCTGATCGACAGATTTAAGCATCTTAAAAATTTCTTCGTACGAGAATTTGGTTCCTCCTCCATGGCAGTATGGTGACCACCCAAACCAGACTCATCAATCATCGTATGATATATTTGGAATTCATCTACCTCATCCAGCGGTGTCCCAAAGCATGGAGTAGGCGGATCACGGCTCAAACCACTAATCTCAATTCTCTCACCTCCACCACTACTCCACTGATCATAGAAGGCAACCACTGTTTCAATATTATAATTCCACAGGGGTTCTCCATGTCTGGTCCAATTGTAATAATATGGAGTAAAATCGAACCTCACAAGATGAGTTTTAACCTCATCAGTGCTCAAGAATCTCTTGTTACCACACTTTTTTCTGAACAAGGACATCTAATTCAGCCACACCTATCCATGCAATATGGATTACGAGAGGCAAACAGAATAAACTCATCAATTTTCTCATAAAATTCAGAGTTGATAATTCTTTGTATCAGAAGAGGCATTTGGTACATCCAACGATGACCGGAGAGTTCCATCTGATTCAAATTAAGAATACATCATATTAGAATTTTAAAAAATTCGCCAGAGTTTTGACTGTAAACAAGCATACCCAATTTTTTAAAACAAAAAATCCACTATAATCATACATCAATTACACTAAATTTATCAAACACATATGTAATTCACAACCAAATTCTAACAAAATTGGGACTAATCTCCAATAAAAATAGATATATCCATAAACAATTAATGTACAACAAATAATGTTAAACTTATCACAAATCGAACACACAAATATGTTTTATCTAACATGTATTTTATCAAGCAAATTAAATAAATTTTATTCAGCAAGAGAAATCAAACGGTAAAAATTTAAAAATGTATGGTCAAATTGAAGCAACGAGCCCAATGTGACAATAGACCCGAACGATTGCAACCAACACATTGAAACAATACTTCTTCACATTTGAGAGGTTTTTTGAAGAATGGGGGGTTATTTTTTCGCGAATGAAAATAAAAGAAAAGAGCAGAAGCTGTTGTATATTCGTAAATTTGCGACTGCTTTTTTTAACTTAGCTACTGCCATGGCGGTCGCTAAATATAGATATCGAAACGGGCAATTATTGCCAACCTACCCGCTTTTGAATTCGACAATTAGGTGGTCGCTAATGTTAAAAAAAATAGCGACCGTCTGCGTCGGTCTCTAAATTGTCACAATACAAGTTTAGCCACCGATAGACGGCGGTCGCTAATTTATTTTGATATTAGTGACCGTCGTCAGTAGCTAATTGGTCGCAAATTTCTTCTTTTTGACCTATAGTCAACGTCGGTCGCTAATCGGTCGCTAATTATTATATAATTAGCGACCAATATTTGTACGCGGTCGCTAATTCACGCATTTTTTGTAGTGGGTTTGTAGAGAGTTCATCACATTGATCAATCGGTTTTACTTGCTCCCTCCGTTCTAGAAGATATTGCATGTTTTCTATTTTGATTCGTTCAACAAAAAGTTTACATGCCTAAAAGTGGAAATTATTTATTAAACTCTACTCTCACACACATATAATATTTATAAAAATATATTCGTATTACATTTTTTTTAAGTTGCGTGCCCAAAAGTTCCTCAATATGTTCAGAGATGGAGGAGTATCATAGACCAATTGCTGCACATAATCTTGGTTATTTTGCATTGAAAAATTATTGCTAGTAAAGGTTAGTAGTTCGGTTAGTACATCAAGTCTTCAACACTCTAAGAATATCTCCAAGTTAACCTTATATCGATCTCCCTCCTAATTCGTCCTCAAAGAGGATCGAACTCGAGTCACTCACTCAAGTGAGGAACCCAGTAGCCAGGTAAGCTAATCCACCTTGTTTGTATGGGACCATGTTTGCATCCTATGAATGGAGTTGTTTGAAACATGCAGTACATTTGATGGATTCAATTGCATGTTAAATTCTTTGGGTTTTCAACTCAAAAAGTGAAGTTAATTAACAGATTATATCACATTCAGATCCATTACAAGCAAAATTTTGTATTTGACCAAATTTAAAGTATAATGAAATCATTTTCAAAATAGAAGACATATATTTTTGGGAACCAAATATTCATTTATAAATTATAACCATCTTCAATATATTAGGTAGACATATTTCTCCAGTGGAAACTGAGAAGCATGCATGTTACAAATCACAAAATAACTGTGTCTTCAAATCAACATTCTACTTATTTGGATAAATATTGGATACTTAGATCACATGTCTTTGTGACATATATAATTTAAAATCTTCAAGGATATCCGCCACCGGCACCTCCGCCAAATCCACCACCACCTCCTACCCCACCACCAGCACCTCCGCCAAATCCACCACCAGCACCTCCGCCAAATCCGCCACCAGCACCACCGCCAGCTCCTCCGCCTAGTCCACCACCAGCACC
>JAPKLY010000430.1:130232-201961 GCA_026898435.1 Prunella vulgaris | reverse complement strand
CCTACCCCACCACCAGCACCACCGCCAGCTCCTCCGCCTAGTCCACCTCCTACCCCACCACCAGCACCACCACCAGCTCCTCCGCCTAGTCCACCACCTGCACCTCCGCCAGCACCCCCGCCAAGTCCACCTCCACCTCCTACCCCGCCACCAGCACCTCCGCCCAATCCACCTCCCTTTCCACCTCCACCACCAAGTCCTCCCCCTCCTCCGAGGCCACCACCCCCACCTAATCCTCCTCCACCACCAGCACCTCCGCCCAATCCACCTCCGCCTCCAAGTCCTCCACCTCCTCCGAGGCCACCACCCCCACCAAGTCCTCCGCCTCCTCCAAGACCGCCACCACCACCTAATCCTCCACCTTTGCCGAATAATGTCTTGTCATCGGCGAACGTCTCCTCAGTGAGCTTCCTGGAAGCAGTGGTGGCGCAAACGAGGATGGAAAAAAGAAAAAGGAGAACAACTTTCGAAGGCATTGTAATATCCTTGAAAAAATGAGGGTTTAGATAATGAGATATTAAGGAAAGTGTATGGGGGATTATATAGGATAGGAGGAAGGATTATTATTAATTAATACGAGAGAGAGATCGAGCGTTGAGGTGGTACTAAAATTAATTAATGCCATCATCTTCTCATCCATATGCATTGTTGGCTTTCTTAATAAATGCAACCACTTTTTTGTTTTAATTTGAATACGAAATTCATGAACTAATTTGACTTCTTCCATTTTCTATATTTACATCCATCTTTCACCGCTTTTGTTATCGAGGGACGGAATTGTAAAAAATAGTTTGGGAAATGAGTAACTATCATCTTGCACCGTGCAATTCAAGTGTATTTTTTAAAAGTTATACTATTTATTACTGAAAAGTTACACTATAAAAGATACATTTTTCACTAGTAAAATGTGTAACTTTTCTGTAGTATTTTGTATAATTTTTAAAAAATAAACTTGAGTTGCACGGTGCACCCGATGCATACAAGACTAATCCTTAGGAAATAAGTTTAGCAATCTAAATTATAAATTATTTATTTATTTATTTAAAAAATAATCTTCGAACGGGTCTTTCCAAAGGACTTGATCCTCTAGATAATGGTCTTTAATTCCACAACATAATTCCACGCTATTCCACTCCTAATTATAATTCGAATTATGGCAACTCGATTTAAAATTAATAGTTCAAACGATTAATATAACTCTTTTATTTTAAAAATAGGTCTTGTGAGGGATTTTTTTCAATGATTTATGGAATACTTGATCCCATTAAATAAGGACATTTCACACTATTTTACTCTGACATTTCATCTCGAGTAGAATATTAATTACAAAATATTACTAAAATTATATTTAGTCATGAAAAAAAATCCCTTATTTTATGGATCTATATTCACCATATATATATGCTTTTGCCAAACTCCAATTAATAAAGGCATGCACCATTTGCCCACGCTATATATAACGTGGGGATCCCCAAATTATCACTAGGGATGTCACCGGGTAAATTAAAGGGAAAGGTTTGAGGCGAATTTGTTTTGTCTCACGTACGACCAGCTAGGGACATATTAATTATCGCACTTCTTAAAATTTATATTTTCTTTATTATATATAGTAGAATTTATTTTTATTTATGTTTTGAATTTATAAAATTTAATTTGTTCATTTCATTTCACTAGCATTATAAAAATTTTACGCCCTTTTATTTCACTCCTTAATTGGATGAAATTTTGAATCTGGCCAGTCCCAAAAAAATCTGGACACAGGAAGGAGCGGAGCTAACCTAATCTTTACTGGAACTAAAAAAAATTAAAAGTACTGATCATAATTTATACCCAATATTCAATAGTATAGATATGAGAAAAAAAATAAAGACAGGTACACTCTTCTTTTAAATTACAAAGAGGGTCAAGTGTGTAAAAATTATAAAAATTATACACTCAAAAGCACACTCAGAATAAGTGTGCAAATATTCTAAAAATTACACATTTGCACCTCTTTATAATAAACCTAAAAAATATCCCTTTTTATAATTCTTCCTATATATCTATGTGTAAGCAAAATATTAGAAAATATTTGTAATATCTTAATCAAATAAAGCTTGCTTTGTTCTTGTGTATGTATAAAATACACCGTGCATGTAACTCAGTTGTACTTTTAAATAATTACACAAATTATTACTGAAAAGTCACACATATTATTATTTGAAAAATGTATTTTTAAAAAGTGACTTTTCAATAATTACATGTGTAATTTTTCAATACTAAGTAAATTTTTTTTAAATGCACTAAAATTGCACGGTACACTTGATGAATAGGAGATTATGAAAAATGTAAGCAATGTTTTCATGGATTTAATTTTGTTAATTTAAAATAAAGAAAAAGTAGCATAAAAGTACTACCTCCATCAAGTAAAAATTTGTGATACTTTTTGGGGGACAATTTTTAAGAAAAAGTGTAATGATAGAATGCCACTACAAATATAAAATTACCGACCGCTTGCAAAGTATAATTATAATTTTTATTTTATTTTTTTGGTATATAATTTTTATTAATTTTTTTTTAAAAATTAGTGACCGCCTAAACGTAATATATGCTCCGCACCTTTCATTTGAGATCGCGCCTGAGAGGGATCGAACACGCGACCTCTGGGCGACTCAGAGGTGTGTTCCATTCGGGCACTTGTTGTTATTGTTCATTCTTATGTCATTAATTGTATATAACTCCAAATTGAGTCACGTTTTTTAATGCTTCTAATTAAATGAGTATTGTTTCTAATTTGTTTCTATATATATATATATATATTTCAATAAATATTATAATGTTGTAAATTTATTATTTAACATTACGAAATTTATTAATTTGTTCATTTTTTTGCAATTAATTGTATTTAACTTCAAATTGAGTCACCTTTTTTTTAAATGCTTCCAATTAATTTCTTATTGTTTCTAATTTGTTTATGTGTGTGTGTGTATATATATATATATATATATTTCAATAAATATTATAATGTTGTAAATTTATTATTTAACATAAAGAAAATTTATTAATTTGTTCAATTTTGCAAATAATTGTATTTAACTTCAAATTGAATCACATTTTTTTTAAAATTAATGAAAATAATTCCTTTTTTGTTTCTAAATTGTTTATTATATTTCATCCGTCCCAGAAGACATTGCGGTGTCTTTTGGGCACACATTTTAAGAAAAAGGTATAATAAGAATATTTTTATGAGTATTATATGTGTATTGTGAGAGTGAAGTTTAATTAATAGTTTATATTTTAGATATGCAAACTTTTTGTGTGGCAGACCAAAATAGAAAGTTTGCAATATCTTCTGGGACGGAGGGAGTAATATTTTTCAATAAATATTATAATGTTCTAAACTAATTATTTGACATTACTAAAATTTAAACATCCAACATAATTTATACTTACCTCTCAAAAGGGTACATCCACATATACTGCACTGGACCACAGTGTAAAGCTTCATACGATAAATGAACAGGTAAGTGCTCCATCGAGTCAAAGAAGTTGGGTGGAAAAATCCGTTCTAACTTGCACAATATAACAGGGATGTCTCTATCCAAACGCTGCATGTCGTCCACTGTAATCATTGAGGAAGTTAAGTTTCTGAAAAATAGACTTAATTCCGTGATCACACTCCATACAGGATTTGGAAGTATGTACTGAAAGGCAATAGGTAGCAACCGCTGCATAAAAACATGACAGTCATGACTCTTCATCGCAGTGACCTTCCCTGTTTCTGACTCAAACGATCAACCCATGTTCGGCACGTAATTGTCCGGAAAGCGCAAATCCTTCACCCATTGAAATAATTTTTTCTTAATAGCTTTGGAAATTTGGTAGCTTGCTTGTGGAAACTCACCTGGTCGTCGACCATTTGAGAGACTAGGACGAGAACAGAACTGACTTAACTCTTGTCTGGATCTTGCAGTGTCTTTGGTCTTGCCTTCTGTATTCAGGATCGTGTGGAATAAATTATAAAACATATTCTTCTCTATATGCATCTCATCCAAATTGTGTCTAATCAATCATTTACTCCAATAAGGCAAGTACCAAAAGATGCTCCTTTTTCTTCCAACCTCTAGGGATCCGTTTATTGTGATCTATTGCACCCTCCTCGGTCGTTTTCCACAAGTCAGTTACTGTAACCTCATACAACAACGAATCACCTAAAATAAAGTGTGTATGGTTAAACTAAATTGACTAAACTCTTATCATAAGTAAGTAGTGATTAAAATATAAACAATATTTATATACCTGTTCGAACTCGAGGCCTTGGACGCTTTACAACATGTTTCCCCTTTAGAAAGTTCACTTTGTCCTTCCGGAAGGTATGATCATCACATAGAAACTTTCGATGGTTATCGAACCATGACATATTTCTACTCAATGGAAGATAAAATGCATCAGATCCATCCATGCAATACGGGCAAGCTTGTTTTCCAGCTGTCGACCACCCAGATAACATAGAATATGCTGGAAAGTCGCTGATGGTCCATAAAACAGTAACCCATAACGTGAAGTTCTCTTTCCTGTACACGTCAAATATCTCTACTCCCATATGCCACAAATATAACAACTCTTTAATCAGTGACTGAAGGTAGACTATTTGGCGGATTAGGCAAGGTGTGCCGAGTCCAACAGTCTGCCTAGCCGAGTCGGGCGGAGGCAGGTGCGCCAAGTCCGGCGGAGGCATTCGAACTCGTTGGGCTGTAGCTAGATATTGGGTTTAAATGAATTGATTGTACTACTCATACCAACAACGTGCATCTTCTTTTCTGGTGCCCATTGTGAAAGAACTCTAAAGTTAAGTGTGCTTGGCTTGGACCAATTTCATGATGGGTGACCCTCTGGGAAGTTCTCAGGGTGCGTGCGAGTGAGGATATAAGCATGCTAGAAAAGACCCGTGTTGGTTTACGAGGATAGTACATCAGTACTACTCAACGCAGCCGATCCTATAATTGGTATCGGAGCACAGGTCACGAGTTCGATCCCCAGTGGAGGCATCTATTGCAGATGAGTTACCTGGCAGATGTTGGGGGGAATTGTTGGGCGGATTAGGCAAGGTGTGCCGAGTCCAACAGTCTGCCTAGCCGAGTCGGGCGGAGGCAGGTGCGCCAAGTCCGACGGACTCTTTCGAACTCGTGGGGCTGCAGCTAGATATTGGGTTTAAAGGAATTGATTGTACTACTCATACCAACAAGGTGCATCTTCTTTTCTGGTGCCCATTGTGAAAGAACTCTAAAGTTAAGCGTGCTTGGCTTGGAGCAATTTCATAATGGGTGACCCCCTGGGAAGTTCTCAGGGTGCGTGTGAGTGAGGACATAAGCACGCTAGAAAAGACCCGTGTTGGTTTGCGAGGATAGTACATCAGTTCTACTCAACGCAGCCGATCCTACATAGACATCATGGTTATTCTTAGGATTCTGAGGACTAGGCACCAAGACAGCGAGAAATATGTGTTGAAGCTTCATGCACAACCAAGGAGGTAGATTGTACGGAGTCAGTAACACAGGCCACAACAAATACTTCTTCCCGTGCATACCGAACGGAGAAAATCCGTCTGTGCACAGGCCAAACCTCACATTTCTCTTCTCACTCGCAAAATCTGGAAACTCTCTATCAAGATGTCTCCACGCATTAGAGTCTGCAGGATGACACGTCTCTCCGGAATTCTGACCAAAACACTTCTCAGCATGTCATCTCATGTCTTTTGCAGTGGCACTCGACTGATACAACCTCTTTAGACGAGGAGTGATGGGAAGATAATACATAGACTTGAAAGTTGTCATCTTCCTACGATTTGAGGGTTTGAACCTAGGGTAGTTGCACATCCTTCACTGATCGATGCTCTCGTCATCGCCCCAAAATTACATGCAACCGTTGGTACAATAATCAATCTTCTCAAATGGTAAACTCATATCCTTCAAGAGCCTCTTACTTTGATAGAAATTTTCTGGCGTTGTGTTCTCTTTAGGTAGGGCCTGTTTGAACAACTTTGCAAATTGATTGTATACTTTCTGACTCACTTTGCCTTCAGTTTTGATGGACAACATCTGAGCATTAAATGATAATTGTGTCTCAGTATCACAACTAGGAAATAACTTCTGATTGACAGATTTAAGCATCTCAAAAAATTTCTGCGAACGAGGATTTGGTTCCTCCTCCATGGCATTGTGGTGACCACCAAAACTAGACTCATCAATCATCATATGATAGCTTTGGAATTCATCCACCGGTGTCTCGGAGAATGGAGTAGGCGAATCACGGCTCGAACCACCAATCTTAAATCTCTCACCTACACCACTACGAAACTGATCATAGAAGGCAACCACGGTTTCAAGATTATAATTCCACCGGATTTCGCCATGTACGGTCCAATTGTAATAGTATGGAGTAAAAACAGACATCACGAGATGAGTTTTAACCTCATCAATGCTAAAAAATCTCTTGTTACCGTATTTTTTTCTTGAACAAGGACATCTAATTAGGCCATACCTATACATGCAGTGTGGATTATGAGAGGCAAACTTGATAAACTCATCAATGTTCTCGTTAAATTCAGGGTAGATCGATCCTTGTATCAGACGAGGCATTTGATACATCCAACGACGATCAGAGAGTTCCATCTGATTTAAATTAAGAATACATCACATTAGAATTATAAAAAAATTCGCTAGAATTTCGACAGTAAACAAGCATATCCGATTTTTTAAAATAAAAAATCCACTATGTATAATCATACATCAATTACACAACAAAATTCTAACAAAATTAGGATTAATCTCCAATAAAAATAGATATATCCATAAATAATTAATGTACAACATGCAAATAATGCTAAACTTATCACAAATCAAACACACAAATTGTGCTTTATATCTAACATGTATTTTATCAAGAAAACAAACTTTATTCAACATTAGAAATTAAACGGTAAAAATGTAAAAATGTACGGTCAAATTGAAGCAACGAGCACAATGTGACAATGGAGCCGAACGCTTGCAACCAACACCTTGAAACAATATTTCTTCACATTTGAGAGATTTTTTGAAGGTTTGGGGGGGTAGACTTTTCACGAATGAAAAGGAAAGAAAATGGCAGAAGTTGTTCGATATTCGAAATTTAGCGACCACATTTTTTAATTTAGCGACCGCCAAAGCGGTCGCTAATAATAAACATCGAATCGGGCAATAATTGCCCACCTACCCACTTCGGGATCCAGAATTTAGCCACCATTTTGGCGGTCGCTAATATCAAAATATATTAGCGACCGCTTTTTCGGTCGGTAATTTGTTGACTTACCAAATTAGCGACCGACTACTGGCGGTCGCAAATTTATTTTGATATTATCGATCGCCAGGCGGTCGCTAATCGGTCGAAAAATGGTCTTTTTGACCATTAGTCAAAGTAGATCGCTAATTTTCGATCGGTAATTTGCGTATTTTTGTAGTGTGTGTATGATGGAGATTGTGAGGTAGAGATTTAAAGAAATATTTTATTTCCTGAGAGTAAGTAAATTTTTGTGGGGCAAACTAATAAATAAAATATGCAAACTTTTCATGGTGGAGATATTATAAGTAATGCTAGTAGAAAAATTGATTAGAGTTGTTAAAATAGGTCAGGCTTGTTGGGTCAATTTAAAAAGTCGGATTTTAAGAATAAGTTTTACCTCAAATTTATAGGCCCAACAAGAATTGAGTTTATTTGGCCCAGTCTAATTAGCCCAACGGGCCGCTTGAACTAGAGTCGGGCTTGACCATATTTTATGGGTTGGCCGGATAGACTTTTTTAAAAAAAAAATTAAAATTCCTTTTTCATAATCAAATGTTTATGTGGCTAATAACCTTTAGGAATTACTCAATCAATCATCTAAGAACGTTATATTAGGTGAATAATATGTAATTTAGGAAGTAATTGTAGAGAGAGAATTTTTGTAATGCAATCTCTTGTATTTGGATTTCAGATCCCTTTACAAATGAGCCATTACAAGTATTTATACCCTTGTAAGGGTGAGGTGGCACAATTTTAAGCCACATGGCTTCTGATGGTGACAAGTGTCCTCCACTTGTCACCATCTTAGCTACTTGCCTCACTAACTCTAACCTAACCGACCTATGCACTCCTTGTAGGTTCTTTGGACATCTCTGTGTCTTCATCTCTGGGAGCGATGGACGGGCAAAAGGGAGAACAACATGGCGAACAAGCGGGCGAGCACCTTGGGCTTGACCACGTGGGCTTATTGGCTTACCATCACTGGGCCGAGCGAGCAAGGCGGCGAGCAGGTGGCGAGCAGGGTAGCGAGCAACTTAAGCCTGGTTTCTTAGCTTGTTGCCTCGCCTCCTCTGTACCAGGGTGAGCTGGTTGGCTAGCATGTTGGCAAGCAGGGTAGCGAGCAACTTGAGCTTGGTTTCTTAGCTTGTTGCCTCGCCACCTTTGTGCCAGGCGAGCAAGCTGGCGAGCATATTGGCGAGCAACTTGGGCTTAGCCTCATGGGCTTGTTGCCTCGCCTCCTCTGGGCCTGGGCGAGCATGTTGACGAGCAGCTTGTTAACACCCTAATTGTTCTTCAATCATTGGGCTTAACTCCTTTTATCAACATTTGCCCCTCAGTATATGCTTTGATTTGATTCTCTATATCAAAGTATATGCTGGAATGTGTTGGATTATTCACTGTGTTGGCGAACAGTTAGGCGAGCAGCATTGTGCTCGGCTCCGTGCTCGGCCTTTATGCTCGTCCTCCCGTTTGAAAACTGAAGTGACGTTTCGGAAAATGAGGTGTTCCCTCGTTTACTGTGCCAATCAGTCACATGAAAAGACGCGCCTATTAAAAACTTCTTTGCAATTTAGCCCTTGAAATTTCTTCCTCTTCTTCCTTTAACCCTAATGTATAAATAGCTATTCTTCTCTCTTTTTCGTCTTCTTCTTCACTCACTCATTTTCTGCAATTTCCGGCGATAATATCTTCTTCAAGTTTTCCGGCGCTCTCCTCATTTCCTTCCCGTTTCTTGTGGTGATTTGGAGATTTTGATTAAAGGTAACTTCTCTTTTATTTTGCTTTTGATTTTTCTTGGTGTTATATTCCTCTTTATTTCTTATGTTGTTCTTGTTCGCCGGATTCTTTCTTTTGGACATACTTTGACCGGAATCAAGGCGGCGAAGTTACTACTTCGATAGTTAGCACATTCCTAGGGCCCGTCTTCTTTCCTTCCTTTTTTCTCGGAAATGTCATCATCCTCAAGCCGCACCATTTCTCACCGGAATCTGGGAAAGTTGCCGATGGAGGAGGGTGGTCCAATTGCCGGCCTATCCTCACTATATTTGGCGGGGTCTGATCCCAAGATTGTGGAGGTTGCTCGCCCATTGGAGAGAGAAGTCGAGCATCTCGGCGAGCAGCGGGGCGAGCAGTCTGGCGAGCAGGTAGTCGAGCAACCCGCTGCTCGCTCTGAAGGTGATGACCAGGAGGCTGTTGAGGTGCTCTCCAGTAGTGATGACGATGAGGATTCTATCACCAGTTGGATTGAGTCTGTAGGTTTCCCGCAACCTCACATGGTGGAGAAGTCCATCCCCGAGGGTATCGAGTAGGAGTTCGATTGGAGAGCTTATTACGAACGATACGCTGGTGACTTCCCCACTCCTCCACGATAGTACCGAGACTGCGAGGAACCCACTAACTACAAGGCAAGCACAGTGGAGAGCATCATCGACGAGGTTGATCTCGACAGCATCAGGAGAGAATACCATATACCATGTGATGTTTCCTGGAGACGACGGGTTTGGTCATTACTCAGCTTACACCCAACGCCTGGACGTACTTGCTATCTCTCTTTACGGTATTTGCCTTGGAGAGGTACAAGGATCGCTTGACTCCGCACGAAGTGAACTACACCCTCTGCCTTAGCAAGTGTTCCGAGGAGGGTCAAGGTTATTATTACCTTAAGGCGAGGAGTGATATAAGGATCCTTGAAGGATTACCCAACAAGGTGAAGGACTGGAAGGAGCAGTTCTTCTTCATCGGCGGAGACTGGCGTGCCCCAAACAATAATGAGGGACTTGGGGGACGCATCATGTCTCCTACAGAGTTTGGCGAGTTGCAGCGTAGGACTTGTTAGCATTTTAGATGTTGTTTTTGATATTGTGTCTAACGTCTTGTTTCTTTGTTGCAGGTCTGACTCTTCAACATTGGAAGAGGGCGAGTTTATCTGAGGAGTTCAAGTTCACTTGCATCCTCATTTGTCACCGAAACAAGAAGGATAGGACGTTCGAAAACCTGAACAAGCCTAGTTGCTTCATCGCCTCGGGGTTGATCACCACTTCTCACCACTTACGGGCTCAAGTTGCTCGTCCCGCAGGTTTAATTATCATGTTTTCAGACTTTTTGAACTTTATCTTGGAAATTTTTCTAACTCATTTCTTGTCTCTTCGATGTTTGTAGCCTCAGAAGTTACCATTCCTATTCCTCCGTCCTTCCAAGCGTTGAACCAAAGGTTCGGGATGGCAAGAACTAAGAGGGACCCACCATACATTGTACTGGCTGCTCAAAAGGCGTCTCAAGCGAGGAAGGGACCGAGCACTGGGCCGAGCACCCGTTCTGCTGCTCCTCCACGAGCTCCTCGCGCTGAGGATCGCCAAGCCCCCAGTGGCTCCCCCAGTGGTGGTCGTCGCTTGCAGCGAGGTGACGATTGACGCATCAAGCGTGAGGGAGACGCTGCCAAGAGGGCAAGGACCACCAGGGTTTCCGGTTCTGGGGGGTCGGGACGAGTTAAGACTCTAGAGCCCACACTTCCTATCTCTGCCAGCACTTCTACGGCTCCGGCACCGATTCGCTCTGTTGGGCAGTTGACGGATATCTCCTACCTTGGCTGGGACCAAGATCGGGCAGCAGGGTAAGACTTCTAAACTTCAACACTCTAACACTTAGAGTTTCTCGAATTCTCAAAGTGTTCTCAAGTGTTTCTTTGTATGTCCTTTTCCGTAGGTATGATCCCTCGCGCTATCTTCATCGGAGTGAGGCTGTGCACCAGTTTGCACTTGCTCGGCCCCCTAAGCCTCTGAATGAGCTTCTGGGTCCTGTCCGAAGAGCCATCGAGTCTGCCACTCGCCATTGGATGCAGCCCCAGGATGCCATCATGCAGCATCAGTCGGTGACGGACAACATCCGCACCGTTATGCATCATTCAAGTGGTGCCCTCATGACTGCCCAACGCACCATCGAGCAAGTTCTAACGCTGGAGAAGTCCTATGCCGTGTTGAACGATACTTTGAGGAAGGAGAGGGATGAAACGAAGAAGAAGGTCGCAACCCTGGAGGCTAAGGCCAAGGCCTCATTGGATGCCGAGCAGTCGGTGATTGCTAGTGCTGAGAGGGCTAAGGCTGAAATCGATGGTCTTCGTGCTGAGGCAAGCATGCGGGCTCAGTTGGAGGAGGGTCGGGTAGCCCGAGAGAAATTTGCAGAATTGGAGAGGGAACTCCAAGCTACCCGGACCCAGCTGGCCGAGCATAAGGCCAAACACATTAACTGCTATTCTACTGACGCCGTAGCCGACATTCGAGCCGAGTCGTCTGACTTTGATTTCGTGTATGCCTTTGTCGAGAACCTCCGTTCTTATCATCATGTCGTTGGTGAGAATGAAGACCCCTGGGCGGCCTTGAAGAAGGAGTTCATTGAGTTCCTCACCGATCGTCCTCTCAAGTACGGTTTGGTCGTCGACATCGGGGACCTTGAGGATATGGGCGTTGACCTGAGTGTCGTGCCTCCCGATCTTAAGATTGTTGGTGGAAGGTATCCACCCTTACAGATCGACGCTCAAGATGACGCCATGATAGACACCGAGGGTCTATCTCCTTTTGAGGTTCTTTCAGGTCTATCTCCCCCAGCAGCTGGCGAACAAGCCGGCGACCAGGCCGGCGAGCAGGTCGGCCAGGGCAGTGGGCAGGTGGAGACCCAACCCAGCGAGCAGGCTGGCGACCAACCTGGCGGGCAGTAGAGTGTTAGGGACTTTTTTGCTTTTTGTTTTTGACTTTTTGCTTCTTCGCCCTCGAAGGCGCCCCATCTGTATTTGAACTCTCTTTTTATCATTATTGAATGTTTTGACTTCCTTTCTACAGAGTTTGTTTACTCTTCGTATTTTTGTTTGATGTTTGTGTCTTAGTTATTTATTGCTCATTTTTGTGTATGGTGTTTCAATTGATTCGTCTTACTTTTCCTTTTGCGGAATCGCGAATTTACCCCTTTTATTTTTCATCTTTTCGATGTTGGCTTATTAAGCGGTAAGGACTCCCTTTTACTGGTATATCCATAGGGTTAGTCTCAATACATTGCCTATTTTTTACTCGTAAGTCTTTTGAGCTTATAACTTGAGACATTCTTTGGTACACCAATCTTTACAAACATGAGACGATCATACAAGCTTTTCTTGAAGGGAAACATCTTATTTATTAATATAACACGAGTTTACAAGCTAAACTCTAACTTGAACTAAACCTGCTTGCCCCTATACATGTTGGGTAAGCGAGGTGTTTTTAAAGAAATTTTACAACTCTTCACTGGTAGAACCTCTTGAGATGTGCAGCGTTCCAAGTGTATGATGAGGGGTTGCCTTGCATATCTTCCAAATCATACGTTCCGTTTGGCCAACTCTTTGTCACCTTGAACGGACCTTCCCATCTTGGACCAAATACTCCTGAAGGGACTGCTAGTATCCTTCTCATGACCAGATCGCCAACTTTGAACTTTCTATCTTTGACTTGCGAGTTGTAGTACTTTTCCGCTCGTCGCTTATAGACAGCATTCCTTAATTCCGCCGAAGCTAGCATCTCTTCAATTAAATCTTTTTCTACTGCCATATCATCCTCGTTTGCCTCTTCATCATACTTGATTATCCTCCATGTTCGATGTTGAACCTCCACCGGGATGACTGCTTCAACTCCGAAAGCCATGGTGAATGGTGTTTCCCCGATACTTGTCCTATAAGACGTCCTATAAGTCCATAGTATTTCCGGCAGCTCATCAGCCCAACTGCCCTTTCTTTCTTCCAATCGGATCTTCAGGATGTGTTTCAAGATTTTATTTACAGCTTCAAGTTGTCCATTTGACTGAGGATGGTATGGAGTAGAATAATGTTTCTTGATGTCCCATGAAGCGCAGAAGTCTCTTAGCTTACTTCCATCAAACTGTCTTCCGTTATCTGTGACTATCGACTGCGGTAACCCAAATCTGCACACCAAGTTTTTCCAAATGAAACTTATCATTTTTTCTTGGGTTATCGTCGTTAGGGCTTCAGCTTCTGCCCACTTAGTGTAATAGTCCACGGCCACCACTGTGAATTTTACTCCACCTTTCCCAGGAGGGAATGGGCCGATCAAGTCGATACCCCATTTAGCAAATGGTCATGGACTATATACTGATTTTAATTCTTACGCAGGGGTATGGATGCTCGGAGCAAACTGCGGGCATTTTAAACATCTTTTAGCATATCTGATGGCATCCTTCCGTAGTGTTGGTCAGTAGTATCCTTGCCTAATAGTCTTGTAGGCTAAGACTTGCCCCCCGGCGTGGCCTCCACATATCCCTTCATGAATTTCTTCCAACACTTTTTGTCCTTCTCCCAGGGAAAGGCATCTGAGCAATGGAAATGAGATTCCTCTTTTATATAATTGTCCTTCAATTATTGTGTATCTGGCAGCTTGTTTCACAACTCGTCTTGCTTCCCACGGATCCTCCGGCTGCTCCCCATTGATCAAGTATTTAGTGATGGGTGTGCGCCAATCGTCGGTAGTCAGCTGCTGGTTGTTCATAATTTGTTGCCCCCTCTTCAACACTTGATTAACATAATCAAATGTTGAAGGATTTGTCAGTTTTGTTATCACAACCTCCGAGATACTTGCTTCTCTGTTGCTTGTGGCCAATCGAGCTAATGCGTCTGCTTGCGTATTCTCTAGCCGGGGAATTTTCTCAATGTACACTTGGTCAAACTTGGATATCAGATGTGCCACGATCCTTTGATAGATGATCATCTACCGATCCTTTGCTTCGTACTCACCTCGAACTTGAGATATTATTAGCTGTGAATCTCCGTAGATCTGAAGTTTGGTAGCCCCCACAACTAATGATAGTCTCAAGCTGGCAATAAGTGCTTCATATTCAGTTTCGTTGTTGGTTGCTAGGAAGTCGAACATTATTACTGAGGTGAATACTTGTTTATCGGGACTCACTAAGACAATACCCGCGCCTGCTGCGGAACTTGTTGCGGAACCGTCTACATAAAGGTGCCATGGGTATATACGTCCCCTCGTCGGATCTGAGGGTAGGTTAGCTCTACTATGAAGTCTGCTAGAGCCTGCCCTTTGATCGTTGTTCGGGGAGTGTAGGTTATTCCGTACTGGCTGACCTCTAGTGACCACTTTAATAATCATCCGGTAGTGTCGGGTCTATGCAAGATTTTTCTTAAGGGAAAAGTCGTTAAGACTTCCACTTGGTGATCAAAGAAATAAGTTCGGAGCTTCCGTACGCTCATCACCAATGCGTATGCCAACTTCTCCATCGGGGAGTATCGCAGCTCTGCCTCATGTAGCATCTGGCTAACATAGTATATTGGCAAGTGTGTCTTGCCCTCCGCACGTACTAAAGCTGAGCTTATGGCCACCTCCGATGCTGCCAGGTACAAATATAACTTTTCTCCTGGTACGGGCTTTGATAGGATCTGGGGGTTGCTGAGATAACTTTTTATATCTTCAAACGCCCTTTGACAGGCATCGGTCCAGACATAGTTACTCTTCCCGGTTCTTTTACATATATCTTTTCCTTTGATGGACTCAAAGAATGCCCTGCTCTTGTCTCCCGATCTGGATATGAATCTGTTTAACGTCGCGAGACATCCCTTGAGTATTTGAACTGCTGGCACATCCTTCGGTGGTCCCATTTCTAGAATGCACTTGACCTGTGTAGGGTTAACTTCTATCCCCCGTTGACTCACTAGGTGTCCCAAAAATTTCCCGGACTGCACCCCAAAACTGCTTTTCTTTGGATTCAGCTTCATGTTGTATGTTCTCATGATGTCGAATGCTTGTTTGAGGTGCTCCAGACGGTCTTCCTTTTTAAGCTTTTCACCATAGTATCATCGACATAAACCTCCATCGTGTCACCAATATGTTGGTCGAACATCTTGTTGACTAGCCTTTGATATGTGGCGCAGGCATTGATCAACCCAAAGGGCATCCTCTTCCAACAAAACAAGTTTTTGTTCGTGTAGAAGGCTGTATGTTCTTGATCATCGGGATGCATTGCGATTTGGTGGAACCCCGCAAAGGCATCCATAAACGTCATTATCTCGTGCCCCGCCGTATTATCCACCAACTAGTTAATATGAGGTAATGGGAAGTTATCCTTGGGACATGCGGCATTGAGGTCTGTGAAGTCTATACAAAGTCTCCACGTTCCATTTGGCTTCTTGACCAAGACGGGGTTCGCCACCCATTGCGGACATAACGCTTCTTGTATGAGCTTATTGTCTAGCAACTTCTTCACTTCGCCAGTTAATGCTTCATACTTGTCAGGTCCATACTTTCTTCTCTTCTGACGGACGGGCTTCTTTGTGGGCTCGATGTTTAGACGGTGACATGCACACTCCATCGGTATACCCTTCATGTCCTCATGTGACCACGCGAACACATCGAGGTTGGCAAGAAGGAACTCCTCCATCTTGCTTCTATAAGGTTCTTCCAACTCTGACCCAATAAAAAGTTTCAAGTCCTTTTTATTGGGATCTACCTGTATGGACCTGAGCTCTTCGACCGGATTGGCACGCCGCTTTTTGCCTTTCTATCTTGGGTCATTGATGGGTCCTTCCAAATGCATGTCCATCTCCATCGGGACCGGCTCGTAACCTAACCGAGGCTCGATGTCTTCCTGCTCACCTATCTGACCTTCAGGTACTAACTCACCATCATCATCCGCCTCGGTACTGGTTACCGGAATATCTTCTTGAACCTCAGCGTGACTTTACGTCTACATCCCGGGCTGTTGAACTTCTTGGGGTGTATCATCTATCTCCATCTCTTCTTGTGTTTGATCGACCTCCATCATCTCCGTATCGATGGAGATAGCATCCAAGATGCTGGGCTCATCAGGGGAATGTTGCAATGCCGTCTCTTCATAGACTAACACCTGAGTGACAGGCTTCTTCAAGGTTAACAAACATTCCCGTGCCTTCTTTTGGTCCCCTTTGACTGTTCCTGCACCTTTTAAAGTTGGGAATTTGATACAATAGTAGTAAGTAGAATATGCAGCTTTGAATTCTGAAATAAAGGGTCGGTCAAGGAACCCATTATAGGTGGATGGTTGATCTACGACTAGAAAATCTAACAACCTAGTCATCCTTCTTTCTGGGTCCTCTAGCGTTACAAGTTCTACTGACAAGCGGATTACACCTAGTGGGACGGTCACAGCCTCTCCGAATCCCACTATTTTATTATTACAGTCTTCTATGTAAGACTCGTAATCTCCTAGCTGATCTAGTATCTTTTGAAAAGGATGTTCGTATACGCTCCAGTATCCACTAGCAGTCTGTGTACTCTTGTATTCATGATATTTGCGCTGATGAACAAAGAGTCGTTGTGCGGTGTAAGGATTCCTTCTAGGTCTGCTTGAGAAAACACCAAATCCACTGTTGGTTTTGCTGGCACCTTAGATCCGGACCCCATTTCTTGCACCTGATTGACAGCCCGTATCTCTGCTTTCTTTTGCCTTTTCGATGTCGGGCGACCATCAACCATTCCTTCGGCTATTCCTATCTCTTCAAGTACAAGGATTTCACGGTTGGGCTCTTGATGCGTTAGTACCACCGGTGGATCCCTTCGCACTTGTCTGTTTGGGGCCCTTTCTGCCTCATCACTATCCTCTTCATCCGAGCCCCCTTGCCTTGGTTACCGTTGCCTTTTCCCCGGAGCTTTCTTAACGAACTCCGCAAGCTTCCCGTCTTCATAGAACTTCCATAATTGTTTTAAAAGATCGCGGCACTCGTTGGTGAAATGCCCGATACTCTGATGATAAGCACATTATTTGTTTGGGTTTAGCTTGCTTCTGTCTTGCCTAATCCTCCGGGGTGCAGCGAGCATATCCTGGTCTTTCACAACAGTGAACACATGATCGATTGTGGTGGTCAACACCTGATTAAGTTTTTCCTTGTATTCCGATGTGTCTCCGAATGACTTCAGATTCTTGGGGGCCTTGTAACCAGTTCCTCCGGGTTTCTTACCGCTCTTCTTTTCGTCAGCTTCTGTGCCCAATTGTTTTGCCATGGCCTTCTGCATCTCCATATATACACCGGCTTTATGGCGGAACTCGGCGTATGTACTAGGACAGGATAAATGCATTTCCTTCCACATGTCCGTTCCTTTACGCAGTCCCGCCATAACTGCAACAATTTTTGTGTCCTCACTAACTGACTCACCTTCCAAAAGGATCTTGTCAAATTGTTCCAGATACTATTGATCGGATTCCTCCGCCCCTTGTCAGATGTTGGCCAGTCGGTGTTTCTGTGTCAAATACATCCTGAATCCCGAGAAGTGGGATAGGTCTCGGACCCTGGTGCCAAATGACTAGATGGACCCTGTTGCCAACACCGAGAACCACCTATGGGCACGGTCTCCCAAAGTTAAAGGGAAATTTCTGCACTGTGTCGCGTCTGATGCCCCCATCGAAATCATAAAATTTGCATATTTTGATATATTCACCTTAAGGTCAGACTCACCCTCGTACAATACCAGCGATGGAAATTGTATCTTCTTTTGTATCGGAGCCGTGAGGATGGTTGTAGACAATGGTGATGTGGGAAGAGAAGTGTATGTCTCAACTTTTTCCTTACTGACCACCTGTTCTCGCAGGTCATCCACTGCCTTCTTTAGTTTCTCTATCTCCACTAGCGATGACCCGCGGGATGATCCCCCTCCTCGAGGCTGTTCTGGGTGCACCTCGTATTGACGTGCTGCCCCCGACAGTCCCTCACTTCGGGCGACCTCCCTATGTGGCCGCTGGAGGTTACTTGCAGTATTGGGGCCCAACCTCTCGGATGCCCTTCTTCTTAACCGGTCTTGGACGGGCCTACGATGATGTCTCGCGTCTGAATCACAGGGCTCTTGATGTTGTGAGTATCCTGACCTTCCACCCCCAGAATGATGGCTTGGTTCATTATATCTTTCTTCGCAAGACCCTTCATGATGCCCATGTTGCTCGGTTGCTCGCTCAGTTGGTCGCCGGGCTGGTCGCCCCTCTGCTCGACCTTCTGGTCGTTGGTCTGATCGCCTAGGTTGCGGTCCTAGGCGATCACACATCTTTTGTTTCCCTTTTGAATTCTCCGGGGCAACCCGACCACTACTGGCTTCTTCTCCTTGTGCGTGGTAACTCGTCCTCGTATTGTGCCTCGTCTCCATAGGGGCCGCTTGAATCATTGGTGGACGAGTCACCATTGTCTGTTGCCTTTGCATTTGTTGCAACATGGCCATCGCCCTCTCGATATCCTCAGGAGTTTTCACTACTAACTCCAAGATTACTTCAATTTGTGGTCTAATCGGGGCCGCCGGTAATGCTGGGACTCAGGTCTGTCCGACTTGTTGGTGTTCCAAAGGTTTCTTTCCCTTCCACCTTCGACTCGTCGATGTGGTACGGGATTCATCGTGAGAGACTTCGTACATTTGTCTTGTCATTTTTTGTACAAATTGTGTATGTGGGATATGAATCCTTAAGGGAATTCTTTTCTAGTTCGTGTTTTTTAGAGTAACAAGTTTTCTCAAAGACACTTACAATTGAAGATATTCCTTTTGTTCTTCACACAACTTACAAAATTCAAGAGATTGTTCTTGAAAATTTAAAGAGAATGCTTTAAATTCTTCAACTATCGGAGGTTCGGCACCCTTCTTCTAGCACCAAATTGTTGAGCAATTCTAGTAATTGAATGTTTATGTGGCTAATAACCTTTAGGAATTACTCAATCAATAATCTAAGAACGTTATATTAGGTGAATAATATGTAATTTAGGAAGTAATTGTAGAGAGAGAACTTTTTTAATGCTATCTCTTGTATTTGGATTTCAGATCCCTTTACAAATGAGCCATTACAAGTATTTATACCCTTGTAAGGGTGAGGTGGCACAGTTTTAAGCCACATGGCTTCAGATGGTGACAAGTGTCCTCCACTTGTCACCATCTTAGCTATTTGCCCCACTAACTCTAACCTAACCGACCTATGCACTCCTTGTAGGTTCTTTGGACATCTCTGTGTCTTCATCTCTGGGAGCGATGGACGGGCAAAAGGGCGAACAACATGGCGAACAAGCGGGCGAGCACCTTGGGCTTGGCCACGTGGGCTTATTGGATTACCATCACTGGGCCGGGCGAGCAAGGCGGCGTGCAGGTGGCGAGCAGGGTAGCGAGTAACTTGAGCTGGTTTCTTAGCTTGTTGCCTCGCCTGCTCTGTACCAGGGTGAGCTGGTTGGCGAGCATGTTGGCAAGCAGGGTAGCGAGCAACTTGAGCTTGGTTTCTTAGCTTGTTGCCTCGCCGCCTTTGTTCCAAGCGAGCAAGCTGGCGAGCATATTGGCGAGCAACTTGGGCTTAGCCTCATGGGCTTGTTGCCTCGCCTCCTCTGGGCCTGGGCAAGCAGGTTGGCGAGCATGTTGGCAAGCATGTTAGCGAGCAGCTTGTTAACACCCTAATTGTTCTTCAATCATTGGGCTTAACTCCTTTTATCAACAATATAAAAAAAATTATTTCTATACAAATAAATAAATATTTATGAAAAACCAATATGTTTTCTTATAGTAACACACATGATTTTTCTCTTATATTATGTTAAAAACTATTTATTTTATAAAAACAAATGAATATATGCAAAATAACAACATTTTATAAGATTGTAGCACACATTTGCTCCAATTGTAACACATATTTCCTCCCCAATTTCTATTATTATATGGGCAAACATGTGTTACTGTAGGATAAATATATTTTTCTTAAGAACAAATATATTTTTTTGCTAATTTAATCATCATCCGTTAAAGCTAGATATATTTATTCATATAATAACACACTTTTTACTATTTTATATGTGTTGTTATAAAATAATATAATTATTTATATACAAATACATATATATATATACTTATAAAAAGGTAATGCTTTTTCTTATAATAACACACATTTTGCTCTTGCATTGTATGAAAAAATGTTATTTCTACAAAAACAAGTGATATATATGTAAAAAAAATAACATTTGGTCTGCCTGTAACACATATTTTGCCTTAAAGTAACATGCATTTACCTAACAAGTAACATACCTGGGAGCGAAAAATTTGAAAATTGTGCTTGTGCGAGAATTTGAGAAAATTACCCAAATTCGACCCGACCCGGCCATTGATCCGTGAATTTTTTATATATATGGTATGTTTCACACCGTAAAACCTTTCATATAAGTTTTTGTCATTAGTAATTTAGTAAATAAGTACAAACTTAATAGTCATGAAATTTTATTTAATTGGCCAACAATAATTCAACGAGTTTTTGCACTTTTGGTCTCACAGGACATGTATTATTTTAGAATTTGGCTCCAAACATTTCACTATTGATCCCATACAAATTTTTGTTGCACTAGTAGTCTCAAACGTTACAAAATTTATTGATTTGGTCCCAAGATTTGCATATTTGGTCCCAAAATTTTGGTAACATTCTTTGTTATCTTTGTGGTTCAATATTGGTGGTGACATTGATGAGATGAACATTGGTGAGGAGGAATTATCATTCAGAGAATCAATAGGGTCTAAGTCTCACTGTCCCCATGGGCTTAATTATGGATAGATTTGCAAGTCAAATAAATATTGAGGAAACCTTGAACCTTGGAAAGAATATGCATCAGCAAAATATCAAAGATACAATTTCCAAAGAAAAGCTTGATAAAGTGAAAGTGTATTGTAGATTTGCATACGAATCAAGTATTCCTTTTGCTGTATTCGAGCTTGATAACTGCAAGAAGATGTTTGAGGCTATTGGACAATATGATGTAGGGTGTAGGTCTCCTACAAGATATGAGATGAGTGAGCCGTTCTTGGAGAAAAAGGTTGAAAGGAGCTAGCACTGAAACCACTAGAAGAAGAATGGAAAATTAATGGGTGCCCAATCATGCCTGATACTTGGACTGATAGAAAGATAAGTAGCATCATGAATTTGTGTGTGAATTCAAGATTGAGTACTGCTTTTATTTCTTCCAAGGACTTCTCAGACATCTCGCATACTGGCCGAGTAATCCATGACTATGTCGAAAATTGCATTAAAGAGGTTGACATTCATTGTTCATTTTTATTATTATATTTATAGTTCACTTATTATTGAATGTATTCTAATATTTTTTAATATACTAATGAGTATTGAAATATTGATAATAGGTTGGTCCAGAAAATGTTGTTTAAGTAGTGATCGAAATTGCCTCAAAAAATATGGCCGCTGTAAATTTATTGAAACTAAGTCATCCTCAAATTTTTTGGACCTCGTGTGTTTTCCATTCTATGAACTAGCTTGAAAGCATTGGAAACCTGTCCAAATTCAAGAAATTCATATTGATCAATCTAAGGCATTGACCATTTTCATTTATGGTCATCACAAAACTTTAGCTATGATGAGGGCGTACACAAAGAAGAGGGACATAGTCAGACCGGAGCGACTAGATTTGCACTATCATTTCTCTCATTGCTGAGCATATTTGAGAAAATGGCGCAATTAAGGACAATGTTTACGAGCAATGAATGGAAACAATGGAAACAATGCAAATTTTCAAAGACTGCTAAAGAAAAATTTGCTTACATTACAGTGTTTAGTATGAGATTTTGGAATGGTGTTTCCACATGTTTGCAAGTTTTTGGCCCGTTGGTGAAGGTGCTTCGACTTGTTGACGGCGACAAAAAGTCATCTATAGGTTTTGTATATGGTGAGCTTATGAAGGCAAATGAGGAGGTTAAAGTATCCTTAGGTAACATTTCTAAGAACTATCAGCCTATCATTGATATTATTGATGCGAAGATGAAAGGTAGACTCGATCATCCACTTCATTTGATGGTTTACCTCTTAAATCCATTCTACCACTATCGAGATCATCTACTTCACCTAGATGAGATTGTTGCAATTGGGTCATTGATTATTTGGATATTTTATTTTATAGGAATATGGAGATGCAAGTTAAGATTATGAATGAGGAGCTACCGAAGTACAAGAATAAGGAGACACTTTTTAAGAGACAAGAGGCAATTACGGCTGATATGGTAGAAGATATTGAAAAGTTTGATCCAGCTAACTAATTCTTTAAAGATTAAATTTTATAGTTTCTTTAATATTACATGTGGTTACGTTTGAGTAATTAACATATTTTATTTTTGTATTGTTTTATTTGTAGTAAATTGGTGGTCAAGTTATGGTGCAATTACTCCTAATTTGCAAAGACTTGTCAAGAGAGTACTTTCTTTGACTACTAGTTCATCGGGGTGTGAAAGAAAATGTAGTGCATGAGAAGGGGTTAGTAATTTTTTTACTTAGATTTATTAGCAAAATTTAAATATTGTTAATCAATAATTTTTGATTTTCTATAAATTATTTATTTTTTATAAATTTGCAGATATATACGAAGAAAAGAAATAAATTTCTAACTAAACGATTAAACAATCTTGTGTATGTCAACTTTAATGCAAAATTGATGAGCAAACAAAAGAACCCAAAAGAGAAGAACATGGAAGTTTTATTAGCAGAAGGATGCAATTTTTGCTCAGAAATGAATTATTGATGGAATTAGCTCTATTGATGATGATGATGTTGTAGAAGGTGATCTTGGCTCGTGCTTTCGCTCCAGTATGGTTTCGTGTGATCATGATGAGATGGAAGATGGTCTTCAAGAAGTGTTCGACTTAGAGAACTCGATGAGGATAATTTCTCATCTAATGAAGAGAAAGAAGAGATCGATGTCGAGTTTGAGCCCGATAGTGAAGATCGAGTGTATGGTGACGAGTAACCTATATTTCCCCAAGTTCCTCAACATGATTCAGAGAATCAAGCAACTTAGTTTATAGGGGTGATATGATCTGAGACATTTGATTTGTATGTTATGTTAAACTTAAACATGTGATTCACTTTTTTTTAGATGTTAACTTTTATAATTTTATGTCTTTTTAAATTGGATATTGGTAATTATCTAATTTGATTTTTATATCTTTTATGATTTACCAAAGATTTTTTTATGCAATGTTGCATTTAGTATTTACTATTTTACTATTTAGTATTTAAGTCTTAAAATGACTTAATTGTTTAATGTTTATACATATTGATTAGGTACTATTTAATTAAATATTTAATTATTAATTATTTATATATAAAATGTAAATAGTAAAATAATCAATAATTTAAAAAAATTAGGTGGCGCTTAGGAGGACTAGGCGCTATGCGGCCAAAAAATGTCCAAGTTTCGACTTCTACACCACTGGGTGGAGCAACGATCTTTTTGGTGTTTGAGTCTTTGTGAAATCTACTTTGTTGACTTTATGTCTTAATTGTTCCATTTAAGATGGAACAACGGTCTTTATGTCTTGATTGTTCCATTTAAGATGGAACAACGGTCTTTATGACTTGGGTCTATGTGACTTTAATCTTTGTGTCAATTGCATGACTCTATGTGATTTTGTGTCATTATGTATGGTCATTTGGACTAACTTTTTTTCTTTGCAAGTTTTGTGTACTAACTTTATGTCTGTGCAAGATCTGTATGTCTTTGTGTGTGTGTGTCAATGAGTAAATTCCTGTCAATTCCAAGGATGACCAAAAAGGTAGAAATTGTTGGGCTGTGGGGTCTTATTGTATTTTGGTCATTGGGCACTATTATACTTGCACATACACTTTCCAACCCTAATGTAGTTGGACGCCTCCATATATATTTCAACTTGCTTCTTTTCTCTTAGTGAGTGAGATAGACTTGAGAGATGGTTAAGAAGCAATTGGTACTGTGAGAGTAATCCTACACTAAAGTATCAATTTTTTTTGTCTTTTCGTTTCACTGGCATTGAGTCCGTCTCATAGGCAGCCTGAGTCCTTGTTCGAGGTGCTTGTGTGTGAGACTTGAGAAACGAAAAGATACCCAACACACACAAATAAACATTAAGATCTAATTCCTCAAAGCAACGCCGCATACCGTGGAGTTAACCCATCTCCTCGCCTCATCACTTCCTTCTCCGTTCTCAATATATAGATGCGTCCCAACTCCCAAGTTTTTTCAAAACACATGTTCATAGATCTGCCAAAAATATTATTTTTATAAAAACTTAATTCAATCTAATAAATTATGTAGGGGAGTTCGATGTTTGAAACCAAAATGATGAGATTCAGTATTTATCAGTGATGCAGAAATCGGCTTAGGCGACGTCTAGGCTCTAAGCAGCCACTTGTCATCTCGATTTCTGTAAAATCGGCAATTTTAGGCGTTTCGGGTCTAGACGACCCTAAATTTGTATTTTTATTTATTTTTAAAAAAAATTAAAAAAAATAGGCGGTCTAGACGCTAGGCAGTCAAAAAACACTCGATTACCGATTTTCGACTTTTGTAATTTTGGTATTCATAGGTACAAGGGGAAGATGAAAGATCTTCAAATGTCGGTATTCAAATTCAGATTAACCAATTAGTCCATGCTTACTTTGCTTTAGGGATTTCTTGAAAATTCTAATCGAATTTCAATGATCATTATTGTTCAGAACTTTAACAGATACTGACATTTTTATATAGTTATAGATTTGCCACTTTATTGGTACCTGACTTGGGTTAGGTGATGAAGAATGTGAACACCTTATTTCACAAGTCAAACCAATATTGGTTCCATGGTCCATCTTTTCGAATTATTTGAAGCAAGACTTTTGGTCACTCATAGAAATTGATGGCGCATTCATTAACCGACCAGTTCTCACATAAGCCTTGACAACAAAATATATGAAGGGGAGGGGGAGGGGGAGGGGGAGGGGGAGACAGCCAATAAATTCGATATGGGCCCTGATAATATTTCACAGGACAGAATTAAATGGTATATTGAATTTTAAACACAAATTATTTGACTTATTGTATCCTCCTTTTGGGAAGACTAGGAACAACGGATAAATTCAGCATTTAACTATGACACAATCACAAAATTCACCAATTAATCAGAATGTAAATATAAATATATATATATATGATCAATGGATAAATTAATAAATACATTTAATTTATATTCATCTCACGACATATTTATATTGCACCGTCTCACATAAAATTTTGAAAAACAAAAATAAAATGTATTATATAAAGCACGTGCAAGTGCGCTCAAGACGCAACTTAATCCTTCCGCGTTTAAAACGACTTTTCACCTTGAAACAGCTCACTCAGGGAGTGCTTGCAAACTCGCATAATCACTAATTTTAAAAGCTGCTCTAGCAAACTTTAGCATTTGAGAAGTGCTTTTAAACAGCAAACAGAATTTGCAAACACCCCCTGAGTTTTTCATATGTTGATCATAATCTTGACTTCATCCCTATGCTTGACAATAAAAATAATTCTATCTAACGTTAATTGTTCCACGACGGATCGAACACGACCAATTGCTACATTCATGGATCAAATCAACAAATTAAGACGAGAGCAATTAATGTTTATACAATTGTCCAGTCATTATCAGCTGAAGTGGATGGAGAGGGAACCGGCTTGGGGGGCTTCTTGGAGAATAGTGAGAATGGTTGCTTCTCCTCAGAGTTCTCCTCAGCCTTTGACGACGATTTACTTTTTCCACCGAAGATTAAACTAAGTTTCTTGAAACGGGTTTTCATTTCACCTGCAGACGTGGGCTGGACGGAGGAGATGTTCATTGCTTCGTCTTGATTCAATAGTATTGTCTCCACAGTTTCATAAACCTGTAATATTATTACTCATATGTTACTGCAAGTTTTTGGTTGCATTGGATTTTTTCAGTGATTTGTGTTAATTGCAAATCTCTAAAAAAAACAACCTAATTGCATTTGTTTGATGCTAATTAACTTAATCCAATTATACTTATTCCCACACCTAATATCAGAACAAATCTCCGAAGCATAAAACATACCTGACATATATCATCAAGTTTTTCGACCCAACTGTTGCCTTGACAAGTAAAAACGACGTATTTCCTGCAGTCGTTGAAAAAGTTTGACAAATTTGTTTTTTCGGATAGGGTGGCCTCAGCAATTACTAGCCCTGAACCCAGCTGGAGAACAGGAAAGGAGATGTCAAATATTGGAACACTCCAATATGATCGCCAGATGAACTATATACAGCGCAGACGATATATTTGTTTCACTTAGGTGTCTGGTGCAAATTCATTAATGGGAATGATAATGAGAATGATGGTTACATTATTAGGGGTTTTGTTCTAGTTTTGGGATATGCGAGGATAAAAAATGATTGTTGCTTGAGGAATAATTGTATTCTGATTCAAGATTTTATACAAATAAGCACACAAAAAATTACTGTGAATAGCTGCACTAGTAGAACTCAATCGTATTTTATTGCAACACCTTATCAAGTGGGTTGGATTGTACTCCATCCATCCAAATTTAGTATGCTTCCTTCCTTTTTGGTACATCTAGTGCGCACATACTAAAATGGAAACATAATACTTTATCTTCATCCTTCTAACATCTCTTTAATTACTAACATTGTCATTGACCACAAACAATTATTTTATTCATAAATGGAACCCACAATACCCAATAATATCCTCCAAACATATTTGCTTTATACATAAACTATTAGTATTTCTTAAAACACGTATAAAAAGTTTTAAACACTTAAATTGGATGGAGGGAGTATATCTTACCAGCTTGGTTTAGTTGAACATGGAAAAATATGTTAATAAAAAACACTAAATATGGACCAAAGAATGTGCAAGAAATCAAAGTACTTACAACAGCAATGAAGAGCTGCTTGAAAAGCTCAGAGGGAGGGATGCTCTCCAAAAAGTCCAGAATACCGTCACTGCATTAAGGTGTTGCTTATTGCTCGTTTATCAATAATATAATGATATCACTGTTTTAAGCTAGCTTACACAGCAAGATCCTCATCATAAAGAGGAGATTGTCTGACCGCTGGCACAGGTTTTGATGTTTCCCACAGTTCACGCCATAAATTGCCTAGCCATGGTCAACAAGTAATACCAGATCTTTTAATGTTCGGAGAAAACAATAAATCCTTCTATCATGGTCATTTAGGAAGATGAAGCAATTTAAATAATCCCTCCGTTCACGAATAAATGATGTTTTAGCATCACATCCCTATTCACAATTAAATGATGCTTAGACTTTTTTGGACACTTTAACCCAATTTTACCCCTCACAATTTTAGAAAATATGCAGAAATGGAAGGAGAATATATAAAGATGTGGGAAAGAGAGATTTTATGGAATGCTAAAATCATGGAAATGAGTGAAAGATAGTATTTGATTAACGGCATACATGTCACTATATATTAGTACTTATTAGTTCCAATTCCACCCAAAAATACCTAAAACATCACTGAGCTGTGAACGGAGGGAGTATATTATATTAGTATAATCAAACAAGTCCAGCATAGCACTGAAAATCTCAGAGTGGCGTGAATGGGCTCTTAATACTTGCAGCAGTGACAAAGAATCAGTTATCAATTAGAGATGATGGCTAATTAATTCTTGACTTAATTTTGATATATTTATATGAGAAAATCTCACCAAATAGACAGTAATTATGCTTTCTGTGCAGAAAAGC
Organism: Prunella vulgaris; assembly: GCA_026898435.1. Classification (NCBI taxonomy): domain Eukaryota; kingdom Viridiplantae; phylum Streptophyta; class Magnoliopsida; order Lamiales; family Lamiaceae; genus Prunella; species Prunella vulgaris. The sequence continues at coordinate 174,127 of JAPKLY010000430.1, read as the reverse complement.
CCAATTGCTGGCCACAGGAGGATGCCCGCATACCATTTACTTATTGCATTTTCAGAAGGCTTGATATTAATATAACATTATAACGAAGGATATCAATGAGCATTCTCAAAAAGTAAGCACACTATCAAAAAGGCAATTACTAAATCTTACACTTAAGGTATGTTTTCAATCTCTACTTTATAGCTAGAAGTGCTTCTATATTTTAAAAGCTGGGTCACACCAGCTTTGAAAAAAAGCACTTCCAACAGTAAAAATAAAGTTTGCAAACACGTACTTAGTGATGGATTTACTATTCCTTACTTTTAGCAGAAATAGGAGTTAGAACACAGTTAATGTACTAAATTTAATTTTCATCGCACTTCAGTGAGTTACTATACCTGACACATCTTGTACTCTTTTCTAGTTAAACACACAAGTTGAAATTAACATAAATAATGGATCTAAGTATTGCATCTGGCTCTCATCATTTATCTCCTCTCCTAATTAATTAGAGGACAAAAAATAAAAAAGTGTAACTTTGATAGTGTATCTCTTCAGCAAGCTCAAAGACAGCTTCATCTATCTCAAAGTCAGCTGCATCTAATTTTGGCACGTGCTGATTAAATTTAGTGACTCTTGATCAATTATCAAAAGTTTTGCCCATGGATGTAATTGTATATCCCAAGCATAAAAAATATTACCTTCTTTTTGCATTCGCCTACTAAGTTGACCTTTGATGGAAGATGAATCACCACCCTCAAAGGTATCATCCAAATCACTGCTAGTGCCATCTTCCGTCCAATCAGGAGGAGAGTGCCATCTTACAAAATCTTCTAATATGCAACCTGGATTTGCTGCCTGACAAGAATAGGGGAGCAAACTAGTTATCAATCAATTGTCCTTATGCCTCACCATAATCCAGAGGTGGGGATGGGGGGCAAATTATATCTCTAGAAACTTAAACTTACTTTGAAGGCCTGCATGTCAGAAAGCAGTTGTGAGCATCCTGCCCCGACACTGAAATAAAAAGGTCAGTTATGTCAGAAAATTCCTTAAAGCAGAGAGACAAAAATTTCACACTGCCGTCATTCCAGAAAATTGTTTAGAGAAGCACTTTCCAGGTTAGAATAACCTGTAACTCGCTGTTGTATAATAGATTATTTAACCGTCCATAAAAAAGGTATAACACATCACAAACTCCGAAAATGCAATTTAAACCAACCTTCCTGTTCTTAGTACAAACTCCTCTGTCTCCTTGATAAGGTCTTCAGTTAGCAAAGGTGGTTCCTACACATGAACTTTAGGTAAGCACTTGAGAAATAATCTAGGCATAATTTCTCTATCTCCAAGATATATTTTAACAAACCTGCATCACAGGTGAATATATAGGTTCACCAGTTTCAAGCATTGTCAAATTCTCACATTCTCTATCCGCTCCTAATCTAAGCACAAGTTCTCCAGATTTAGTTCTGGCATAAAAACAAGGATCAAGTGGGCATGTGCTATCTGAAGCTGAAGAATCTGCAACATTTGAATTAGCTATAGCAGTAACAGAATCTAGTGATTCAATGGCAGCAGCGTGGCGACTTTTTCTGGAAATGCAGCAGTTGATGACCTGTAACTGCTGATACAACAGACATGAATTCAGGTCAGGCATATCTCCTGGTGGAATCCCAGGAATATATTGCCCTTCGTACCAAAGTCTTCTCAGCTGCAAGGGAAAAATGTTGAGTAAATAAATCAAACCTGATATATTAAAGAAGCTAGCAGCAAAAAATAAGATTTAACGTATCAAGAAGTCAAGGACTACAGTCTCTGCTCCTTTCCCTAAATTCTCAACTTTAATATCAAAATAGTTCATAAGGTATATCCCTTATTGGCCTAGCAATAAAGCATATTTTGAGTTTCCCATCTTAAGTATCATAATACCATGAATCTATAGTTTCATTAGAAATAAGCAGAACAACAGAAACATCTTGCACATCTAACATGCTGCAATTATCCATTAAAGAATAATAACAGGTCAAGCATTCCAACGGTGGCCTATTACGTGGATTCAAATATATTTCTGTATCCACTTACTTCAGCAACAACCCTAGACCAAAATGATGCCATTTTCCGCAGGGTTTTTAAGGAACCAATCGCTTCAGAAAGTTTAACTACAAAACTTTCAACAGGAGCACCATGGATGTCTTTAACTAAGGATGATGCATTTATCTGTGCTTCCAATTCAGAGACAGTTCTCCCTGTAAAATGTCCTTCTGCAAGTACCTTGCCGATATTACACCAAAAGTGAAAATCAGCATAGGATTATGAACACAGATATTATCAATCGAAAATTTAAAACCCCCTTAAACCATGTCACAGAGAGAGAGGTTTTGCAGGGTTACCAAATTATCTACCTGGATTTAGCAATGAGTTGATCACAGCTATAACCTTTTCATCAGCACCAAACTCGTTGATCAACTTATCCTCCTTTTCACGTAGCATAAGTGACTTCATAACTGAAATGCTTAAGCTAGCCTTCTCTCTAATGGGTGAAGAGACTCTAGAAGACATAAGGAGATCCTTCATGGAGGTGTGGTTAGATCCAGCCCTGAGAAGACAAACAAACAGAGGATCTTAGAAGATATCAACAGTCATAGACATGGACTCCATAAGAAGACTGCGGACCATCAACACAAATGATGTAAATTAATGAAACTAGATATATCCTGATTTCAGCTATAACTACAAGGTGAATGAGATAATTCAAAAAGATATTAGACATTTTTGTCCCAAAGATTTAGTGAAATATGCCATATTAATTGTTACCTAAAAGAAATTTTAATACCCAAATTCCTGTCATTATATATTGAAATAATTTGAACAATAATACCATAGAATGATAACGACTTTCTTGATATGGGGAAATTTAGAATTTTAATTTTCAATTATATTTCATTTAAAAATATACTACTTAAATGGAGTAAATCAATGGTGTAGGGTAACAGTGGGCATCATAAACAATATTAGGGTAAAATCAGCCATCAGGGCAAATATTTGGGAATGCATGACCTTTTGCCCTAATTCAAATTATACCATGTAAAGTCATTTCTATTTCACTGAGTAAATTATAGAAAAAATTGGGTAGACTGCAGCTTTAGTTCAGAACGCATAAAGAAAATATGTGGACGTCATCAAAGAGAAGCCACATTAGGTAATTAAAACATTCTTACTCGATTGCTACAGCCAGCTGTTTCAGGACAGCTGAGGAAGGAATGATATCTGAGTTTGTAGCCTTTGAACCTTCATTTAATATTCGTTCTTCTGAAGCCTGTACCTGAAATTAATAGGCACTTTTAGAATTTGAAAATGGGATACTCAACAGTTCTGCTAAACCATATAGTAAATCTTCTTTCATGATATTACAAATCATACAAATTGTTTGTATGTGAGACCAAAAAATCAATTATTTCAACCATGACTAAAAGCATTGCATCAACTCTATGCTAAATGATAAATCATAAACTTTCAGAGCCAACAAAACCACAATTCTGTAATCTAACAAGACTGACCTCACAAATTAGTATCAGTAAAAGGATTCAAGACAACTTGAAGAGATCGAGCATACAAATATTTCCACTCTTACCAATTATTATATCCATAAAAGTGAGTTCTAATAACCGCCAATGGATGTTAAAGAAAAATAAAAAAATTTACAGTTCCCTCTGCTGTAGGGACAAATAGATAACAAACATTCTTTTGCATAAAAGATAAAGTGCAAAAATTAACAAAGTAAAATATTTGAAATGAGACTTGCATTAGACTGAGGTACTCCTCTGACTTCCATCAGGCATAAATTTTCATCAAAAAGTGCATACGCCATTGTTGAATTATCAGGCGTAACTGAATCATCAGCCCCCTTTTTGCCAATTCGTATGTTCCTTAATCTCTCATGCCAGTCTTGCTTGGTCTTTATTGGCTTTGGCCGAACTCTCTTATTCTTTTCTTCCTGGTTTTTCTGCATTACACAAATAATTGGTTATCATTCAAATAATGAAGCAGCTAATTCTTCAAGTGTTATTACCATCAACCAGAAACGATAAAGGGATGCATAAATACATATCATCTAAACCCAACCACATTACACATGCAGATTAAGTATAAAATATGAGCAAAAACAACGCAACGAAATAAAAGTATAAAAAAATCCTTAAACATCACCAATATCTCAATTAAAGCGTTCAAATTGACATTGAATTCGAGCTTCAAATCCAGATCATCACCTCGTTGTACAATTCATCTAAACACAGGCTTACTCCTTGCAGACATCCTTTTTATTTAACCCAACGGCTCGGTCAAAAGTTTCCACTATCGAAATATTAGAATCGTTCACGAATCTAATAGAAAAGGGAAAAATTACCAGGGATTCATCAGCATGCGTAGGAGTCTCCGGCGACGATGCGCTCGGTGATTTTTCCAAATCTTCAGATTCGAATAAAATCAAATCAAATACGAGAAGAAATAGACGGATAATCACGAATAGTTCTAAGAATAGGAAATGGGGAACTTGACAACGAGATTCTAATCGGCTAAAAATAGATGGAGAAATAGCGAATACCTAGATTGGTGGTAGAATCAGATTTTTTCATGTCTGTGAAGACTTTCTCCGCTTTAGCTGCGGCTGAATTGATGGCTGTCCTGGCTCTTGATACGAAGGACGCCTCCATTTTCAGCGCTGAAAGAGCGCAGGGTATGATACTACGTCGTATCAAGAAATCGACGCCATGCTCGGACCAGAGATTTAGAGCGAGGAAATCAAGGGGCCGATGAAGAAGGTGCTGACTGAACTACAAAACGGTTTCACAGTGATTATTTTCTCTCTTTTTAAATTTAATGAATGAATAATAATGATTGTCAAATTTTCAAAATAAAACAGTAGATTTAATTTTTAATTTAATTGACGTGTGTTTGGTACATCGCAACCTACTCTTGGAAAATACTTCTAATCAATTCAATTTCTTTATAAAAAGTCAACACAAACTATTAATCCCTCTCAATTAGTGCTAAACTTATTTTTTGCAGGAATTTTAATGTAAATTTTATTTATTAATATTACACTAGATAAAATCATTTTGTTGAAGATATTTTTGTTATTTGACAAAAATTTATATGAAATATTCTACGAATTTAGGATCTGCGAACTTATTTATATATAAAAAGTTGCAAATTTTTTATCGGGTTGGATCATATCTGGACAATTTCGTTCAAAATCTCGCGCAAGACAAATTTCAGAATTTTCACTCCAATTTTGTATTATTATAAGGGCAAATGCATGATGCTATAAGATAAAATGTGTATTATTATCAGACTAAATATTTTTTACATATATTCTTTTATTTTTGTAGAAATAAATATTTTTCATACAATATAAGAGCAAAATGTGTGTTACTATAAGAAAAATAATAATTTGTCATAAATATTTATATGTTTTTATAAAAATAAATTTTTTTTCATAAAATAACAAATATAAAATAGAAAAAAAATTGTTATTATATGAATCAATATACTTAGCTTTTAAGAGATGGTGATTAAATTAAGAAACCCATATTTATTTTTAACAAAATAATTTTGTCCTTACAGTAACACATGTTTTCTCATATAGTGACACAAATTGGTAGAAAATGTATCTGTTGATGATCTATACTAATCACTCTAGTTAATGTGGCTATCTTGCTAACTAGATCATCAAATAAAACCAATTGATATTGTTCTAATTTAAAAATGAAATCATAAGAGAGAGAATATTGTAAAGAAGTGAGTTTTATAATCAAGAGTCGGAATCCCTTTATTTGTGCTGAGTGGATCTATTTATAGGTTTACATAAGGTGAGGTGTCATTATCTTATTCTATTTAGCCTAATTAAATGGCAAGTGTTCTTACACTTGTCATTTTCTCACTAATACAAGTTTTACAAGCTTTTTAATGTTAATTTCTTCCTACACTGTAAGTTGGTCGCTTCTTGGGCCTCTTGGTGACTGGCGGTCAACTTTACCTTGGACTTTAGTGAGGCAGATTGAGCATAATGGTGGGTGGCAAGCAATATGTTGGGGAGACGAGAAGCTTTTGGTGTTGTCACACTTAAGCTGCTCACTTATTTCTTTCTCTTGCTCAGCAGTTTGTACTTGTTATATGATTATCTTCAAAGTGCGTCTTAATCTTGCTCATTGAATTGCAATCTAGGTCGTCGAATATATAGTCCTATTCGCCTATCAACAATTGTCCCTCAGCCTGATGTCTAATTCTGTGTAACACTAATTAAGATCAGGTTGTTGGTGTTGTTAGTAAGAGTGTGAAGTGGTAGGTGTACAACTTTAGTTGAAGGTCTTCTTTTGGTTGATGATGAATAATTAAAGCGGCGAGCAACCCTGTTGGGCGGTTGAAATGCACATGACATGAAATTTAAGATATCTTTCTCGTCTGGCGTGCCATCCATTCATAGAAACGTGCACCAATCATGTCATACTTTAAATATTTGCAGGTTAGTCTATCCTCTTTCTTTTATTTTCACCTTTATCTTCCCTTACCTGTAAATATGTTTTCTTCTTCCTTATTTTTACTCTTTTACGCTTTTGAATTTTTCGACTTCAACAGCTTGAGAACTTGCAATTTTTGTTGATTTTTCTTCCTTCATTCCAGTGACGTTCAACCATTCGTTCCTTAGGTACATTAACATTTCTACTTCATTCTCTCTTTCAACTCTTTTGTTTTGATTTTTCTCCTTAAATAGGAAATTTCTGGGAAAACTCCCATTGTCGACCATCCCATCGTTATTTGTTGTTGCACCGCGGTTGTTGAAATCCAATTTTCAAAGTGTTAGAACATTCTTTTGATAATCATGGTATCTTCATCTTCGAGCTTATCTTCATCTTTGAGTCGTACTACCTCTAATCGGTATTTGGAAAAGAGGCCTATGGTGGAGGAAAGACCTATTGTCCACCTCTCGCCTATCATTTTGGAGGACTCTGATCCTGACGCTACCTCTGTTGCTCGCTCTGTGATGAGTGAGGAGACCAAACAATATGACAAATAAATTATCGAGCAACAAGTTGCTCACCAAGGTGAGGCAAGCAACATTCCTCGAACATAGAACTGTCTAGAAATGAAGAAATTACGTGAAAGTCCTTGGAGTCTATCCAGTTTTCAAAGCCTCAAGTGCCGGAGTATCAAGTACCAGTGGTTGTGGAACAAGAATTTGACTAGGAATGATACTTTTCTCGCTACACGAGCAACTTTCATGCCTCTGCTCGTGAACTGGTGATTCGGTAGGGCTTCTACATATCGCGCAATAACATCGAGAGCATAATCACTGGGGATTTTCTTAGAGGTCATTCGTGGAAATTTCAAGATTCCTTGCGATATTTTAATGTATGCTCCAGGCCCCAATGAGAAAGCAGATAACCCTCCATCAAGTTTGACAATGATCAACCTGGAAATTTTAAATGTTGGATTGACCCTTCCCCTTCATCAAATAATTAGTCGTTTCCTATTGGAGACTAACTTGATGATCACTCAATTGACACCTAATAGATGGAGCAATATGCTTGCTTTCCTTATAGTATTTGGGCTTGAAGGGTATAAAAATAAATCGACTCCGGTGGAGATCAATTATGCATTATGTATCTCTACCTATGCGAAGGGTCACAGATGATATTACCTCAAGACGCGAATAAACTTGAAAATTTCGGAAGAGATGTCAAATAAGATTAGGGGGTGGAAAGAGCAGTTTTTCTTCATTGGGGAAGACTGGCAAGCAGCGACCAACTTTGAGGGCCATGAGGGCCGAATAATATCGCCTAAGGGATTTAGCTAGCTTCAATGTAGGTTTCACATTTTTTGTGTGCGGTAAACAGATGAGACTAATTTAATATTATTATTATACCTTGCAGGACCTTCAATCCAGCATGGGGGAGATCAAACATCTCTAAAGAATTTAAATTCATTGTCACTGTTGTCTACTACCGGAATAAGAAGGATATGACCAAATAAACACCTAAACCAAGAGCATTGTAGATGAACATCTCTTGTGATCATATCTTCTCATCATTTGGTCGCTCGATCAGCTGCACCAGAGGGTAATAATGCTCGTCTGTTTGTATCATTATTAAAAATTTGACAACTTAAAGTTGTTTGCTCCTTTTGCAGATCAAGAATTTATGGTTGTCATCCCTCCTGCCTTTGCCACACTTAATCAAAAGACCAAAAAGATGATAGGCCGTAATAAGAAGGATCCTCCCTCAACCATGCTCGCGATGCAAAAAAAGAACTAGATGGCGAGAGCGAGCAACACTCCTCACCCCCTTCCTACTCCAAAAGCGAGCACAAAAGTTGATAAGGTTGAGAAAGATTCCCTACCCCGCGACATTGGTCACCACTTTCAAGTGCTGCACTCCAAGTGTAGGCTAAAGGATTCCCATCAAGGTCTTCAAGATCGTAAGTTTCATTAAACTAGTTGTTCGCCACCTTGAATGACCCTTCCCAATTGGGACCAAACACTCCTAGTGGGGTGGCGAGCAACTTTTTCATGACTAAATTTCTAACCTTAAATTCTCTGTTTCGTACTTGTGAGTTGTAATTTTTTTTGCTCTTTGCTTGTAGGCAGCATCTTAATTCTGACGAAGTATGTGTCTCTTCCAATAGATCTTTTTCTACTGACAGGGCTTTGTCATTCACTTTTTCGTTATAGCCAATTATTTTTCAAATCTGATTTTGTACCTCAATCGGGAATACAACCTCGACCCCGAATGCTAAAGTGAATGGGGTCTCCCCGGTGTTGGCTCTAACGAGGTTCGGTAAGACCATAATATTTCTGAAAGCTCATTAGACCAACCATTTTTATTTTCTGTTAAATAGATCTTGAGTATATGTTTGATGATTTTGTTGACTACCTCAACCTGTCTATTTGATTGTGGATGATACGAAATTCAATAATGCTTCTTAATATTCCAAGAACTACATAAATCCCTCAGCTTTTTTCTGTCAAACTATTTTTTATTATCGGTTACTATCGATCGGGGGAGTCCAAATCTGCAGACCAGATTTTTTTCAAATGAAATTGATCATCTTTTTTTGGGTTACTGTTGCTAGCTCTTCAGCCTCTACCCACTTTGTGTAGTAGTCCATTGCAACCACTACGAAGCGAACACTTCCTTTTCATAGTGGAAAGGGTCCGGTAATATCGATTTCCCACTTTACAAATGGCCACAAACTATAAACTAATTTTAACTTTTGTGTCTTGGTGTGTTGTTGGGAGCAAACAACTGGAACTTGTGACATGTTTGCACAAAGATGATGGCATCTTTCCACAATGTTGGCCAGTAATAGCTCTGCCTTATTATTATGTAAGCTAAAACTTGCCCCCTAGCATGACTTCCGCAGACTTCTTTGTGAATTTCCTCTAACATGACTTGACCCTCTTGTGGTGACAAACACTTGAGTAGTGGTATGGAAAAACCTCTTTATATAATTGTCTGTCAATTAAGGTATACCTAGCAGCTTGCTAGACCAATCGGCTAGCAGACTAGGGATCTTCAGGTTATTTACCAGTAACTAAGTATTTCTAATGGGCATCCTCCAATCATCTCCTTCTTGCCCCTCATTCAATGTCTAATTTATTTTGTAATCGAATGTTGAAGGATTTTGTATTCTAGTGATTGTAACTTTAGATAATTTTGCTTCTCTGTGACCGGTTTCTAGCGAGCTAACACATCTACCTGTGTGTTTTCTAGTTGGGGTTCTTTTCTATATACACTTTCTCTGACATGGATATTAAATTAGCAACAATCCTCTGATAGAGAATCATTTATTCATCCTTTACTTCGTACTCACCCTAGATTTGAGATATTATTAGATGTGAGTCCCCAAATATTTGTACTATTTTTGCCTCCACAGCTAATGATAGCACGAGTCCTGCGATCAGTGTATCGTATTTAGCTTCGTTATTGGTTGCTATGAATTCAAATCTGATGGCGGACGTGAATACTTGTCTATCGGGGCTTATCAATACAACTTCTGCTCCTGAGGCTATGTTGGTAGAGGAACCGTCAATATATAGATGTTATAGATGATTATGCCTTCTCATTAGATCTTGAAGAAAAGTTAGCTCGACTATAAAATTAGATAGGGTTTGATCTTTGATTTTTGTTCGAGGTGCATAAGTTATCCTGAATTGATTTATCTTTAGGGACCATTTCAGTAAACGACCTACTGTGTCTGGGCAGTGTAAGATCAGTTGTAGTAGGTATGTTGTTAGTACCTCCACCTGGTGGTCATAAAAATAGAATCTGAGTTTCCTGACACTCATCACCTGGGCGTATTCCAGTTTTTCGGTTGAAGAGTATCGTATTTCTGCTTCGTGGAGTGTCTGGCTCACAAAGTATATTGGTAAGTGGAATTTTCCTTCTGCATGCACCAATACCAAGTTGATGGTCACCTCTGATGCTGCTAGGTATAGATAAAGTTTCTCTTCCATAATAGGTTTTGATAGTGTCTGTAGGTTAATTAAATACTCTTTGACCTTTTCAAAGGCCCGTTAGCAAGCACCCGTCCATTGAAAATCATCTTTTTTTTCTTTTTGATAGCTTCGAAGAAAGTTCTGTTCTTGTCTCCAGATAGGGAAATGAACATGTTGAGTGCTGCTAGGTATCCTGTTAAGCGCTGCATTTTCTTTACAGAGTCTGGAGGTTGCATGTCCATGATTGACTTGACTTGGGGTGGATTGACCTCGATTCCTCACTGGCTAACAAGGTGGCCTAAGAAATTTCCTGAGTGCATTCTAAAGTTGTTTTTCTTGGAATTGAGCTTCAAGTTGTAGGATCTCAGGATTTCAAATGTTTGGGCCAGGTGGTCGAGGTGATCTTCTTTCCAAGCACTTTTTCCCACTATCTCATCGACATAGACTACGATCATATGGCCGATGTGTTCATAAATATATTGTTCACTAGGCGCTAGTACATTGCTCCAACATTAATCAACTCGAAAAAAAATCCTTTTCCACAAGTATAAGTTTCTGTTGGTAAAAAGCTATATCTTTCTGGTCGTCTAGGTGCACTGCAATTTGATGGTATCCAACAAAGGTATCCATGAAAGTCATTAGTTCGTGGCCCGCAGTGTTATCTACTAGCTGGTTGATGTGTGAAAGTGGAAAGTTATCCATCAGACATATTACGTTCAGATTAGTGAAATTGATACACAACCATCATGTTCCATTTGGTTTATGAACTAACACGGGATTCGCGATCTATTATGTGCACGGGGCCTCCTATATCAACATGTTATCTAGAAGTTTCTTCACTTCCACACTCAGCGCTTTATTTTCTCTAGACCGAATTTTCTCCATTTTTGCTTGATGGGCCTCTTCCAAGGATCAAATTTGTGACGGTAGCAAACATGTTCTGGTGGAATTTCTATCATATCTTCGTGTGACCAAGTGAAAACATCTAGGGTTGCCTTTAAAAATTCTTCCATCTTAGTTCTGTAAGGCTCATGTAGTTCCGATCCAATGAATAGCTTTAGGTCGTATTTGTCAAGGTTCACTTTGATGGCTCTGAGTCCCTCTACTAGAGTAGATCGTCACTTTCTGTCCTTCCAGCATGGATCAACAATTGGTCATCAAGATTGAGCTCATCTCCTCCCTGTTGAGGTTCGTACCCTAAGCGAGGTTTGGGATCATTGTCGAGCTCAGCTACTAGGAATGGTGCCTCCTGTTTGCCTGAAAGTGTTTGATCATCGTGTTGGTCATGCCCACCAACAAGTTGTTTGCAATTTTGTTTATTTTGCTCGCCAGTTTGCCTTGTATCCACCTACAAGGGTTGTCTTCCATCATCACACTTATGGGAGTCAATCTCCATTGGTTCTTATTTCTCTAGCAAGGTATCTAGCACATTGGGTTCTTCTACTGGGCACTCTGGAGTATCTTTGTACTCCAACACCTGGGTAACTAGTTTTTTAATTTGTAGTAGACACTTCCAGCTTTGTTCTAGTCATCTTTGACAGTATCCTCTCCTTTAGGGGTGGGGGATTTGATACAATAATAGTAGGTTGAACATGAAACTTTGAATTTAGAAATAAACGATCGATAAAAAAACCCATTTTGAGAAGACTGCTGGTCCATAAATAAGAAGTAAATCAATTTAGTCCATCTCTTGTCAAGGTTATCGATCGATACAAGTTCCACTTACAACCTAATTGTTCCTACGGGAATGGTTACAACCTCTCCAAACCTCAGTCTCTTGTGATTAGAGTCTTCAAAATACTACTTATAGTACCTTAACTTATCTAGTATGCTTTTGAACAAAATGTTCATATATGCTCTGATGTCAACTAGCAACTAGTGGACCTTTGGGTTCATGATGTTGGCACTGATGAAAAACGAGTCATTGTGAGGAGTGACAATGTCTTCCAAATCTTTTTGCGAGAATGTCAGATTAGTTATTGGCTTGGACTGTGATCTTGATCCCATTTCCAGCACCTAGGTGAGGGCTCTGATTTTTGGCTTCTTCCATCTCTTTGATGGTGGTGGTATTCCATCTGAACATCCTCTTGTTAGGCCCATTTCTTCTAATATTAAAATATCTTTAAGGGGTTTTGTGGTGGTGATAGAGCTTGTGGAATTCTTTATAGTTGTTGGTTTGGTCGTCGATCCTATACTTCATCACCAGGGCTCTTGCGCTATGTAGCCCACTGTCTCTTTCCTGGTACCTCTTAACGAATCTGACAATTTTCCTTCTTCATTGAACCGCCAAAGCTGCTTCAACAAGTCCCAACACTCACTTGTGAAATGTTCGATGCTCTAGTGATAGGTGCAATATTTCCTGACGTAACTTGCTTCATTCCTGTCAGATTTTCCTGGGACCGACAGTAAATCCCTATCTTTTACTGCTGTAAAACTTAATCAACTGACACTGTGAGCACTTGATCCAATTTTTCTTTATACTCTACTCTATCACCAAATGACTTCAAGTTCTCTGAGGCTTTGTAGTTTCCACCTGATTTCTTCCTGGACTTCTTTCCATCAACTCGTCTCTTAGCTCCCGTTGTAAGGCTCCTTGCATCCAACATACACCCCTGCTTTGTGTCAGAATTTTGCATAAATCTTCAGGCAAGAGAGGTGTATTTTCTTCCATAGGTTCATTCTCTTCCTCTCTAGCAATCACTGCAAAAATCTTTGTGTCCTTGCTCATTGGCTCTTCTTGTATCAAGTTTTTGTTGAATCGTTCAAGGAATTATTGGTCTGTCTTCTTGTTTCTTTGAACCAAATTTGTTTGCCCGTGCTTTGTGTAGAATAGGACCCATATCTAGAGAAATGTTAGAGAAACTCCCGGATCAGCTAGGCAAAAAAATTTATGGACCCTAGTGCGAATGAGAAAAACCACCGGTGCACTCGGTCTCCAAGAGTTAAGAAAAAATTGTTGCACGGGTGTTGATAATCTTGCAAAAAGAAATGATTATGTGGTTTAATATGTAAGATTATCAAACAAAACTAGATATTGAGCTATATATGTAAAGAGTGGCGAGCAAGATGAAGTAGGTGTATAAAAAATAAGCAAAATAGCCTTGCATTTCTAATTTTAACTTGGTTTATACATATATATAGACGAATCCTAAGCAGGTGGTGACACATATACTTTATCCTAGCAACTATATTGTTTCTACAAACTAAGTTGCTCGTTGAGCCGCTTTGGTGATATTTAATCAACTCTGCTATGATATAATGGCTTGAACAGTCATATTTCTTCATAGGTGAGCATCTTTGTCTTGGTTTAGTGCTTCAATGGACACATCTTAATGGTGGCAAGCAATATCTTGTTCATTGGTTGGTATGGTGTTTATGTGGAGAGCAACTTCTTCATGAAGTTGCTCGTCTCTTTTATCTTGTCATGATGGCAAGCAACTTTATTACAAACTTGGTTGTCTCTTGATAAAAAATTTCACTCTTTGCACCAATTTCTTCTCTAATTGTAATTAGATAACTTGCTAAACCACTGGTTATGACTGTCTATCAACAACTGGATAACATCAGACGCTCTCATTAAGATAATGAAATCTGCATATTTGGAGATATGAACTTTTGGGTTCGATTCTCCCTCGTACGGGTTTATGGTAAAAAATTAGAGCTTTTTCTGGATTGGTGCTCCCATGATGAGTGGGGACAATGGAGATATTAGAAAAGAGATTGGGGACATCCATTTATTTCTAGTTGCCAGTTACTCGCGCAAGTCTTCTATGGCTCTCCGCAATGTTGCTAGTTCATCGCTCTAAACCACCGCCTGTGGAGGCTGTTCAAGGTTTGTTTCCCTTGGACGAACAACTTCTCGCATTCCCTAGCTCTGGGTGGTTCTGCTTCAAACTTCTGCAAGTTGCTCGCGCCATGTGGTCCCATCCTATCGGTTGTCTACCTCCTCAATCTTTCTTGAACTGGCCTTCTAGGTGGCAACTATGTGATTTCAAAAGTTTCTGGTCGCCTCTCCGTGGGTGTATTCCCCAATCTTTCTCGCAAGCTCATGCGTAGGACGTGATCCTATGCTCATCGTTCTCATAGGACGTGATCCTAGTCGCTCACTTATTTTATTTTACCTCTAAAATCTTGGCGGCACGCATGCCCCCTGCTTGTCTCTTGTTCTGTTGCTTGTGCTAATGCTCTAGTGTCCACACGATCAATTGTGGGCCTTATTTTCTGTGGGCGCGACATGTATAGCTGGTGGGCGAGCAACAAGGGTTTGTTGCCCTTGGAATTCCCTGAATATTGCAATTGTTCGCTCAATATCTTCAAATATTTTTATAGTGTCATTACACTTATCATTTTCACACTAATACAAGTTTTACAAGCTTTTTAATGTTAATTTCGTCCTACTCTGTAAGTTGGACGCTTCTTGGCCTCTTGGTGACTGGTGGTCAGCTTTGTCTTGGACTTTACTGAGATAGATTGAGCATAATGGTGGGTGACGAGCAACGTTGAAGGATTGTCAACTCATATGTTGGGGAGGCGCAGCTTTTGGTGTTGTCACACTTAAGCTGCTTGCTCTTTTCTTTCTCTTGCTCAGTAGCTTATACTCGTTATATAACTATCTTTAAAATGCATCTTAATCTTGGTCATCGAATTATTATATGTTAATGTACATTAAAATATTGAGGTACACTCATGTGAAACATGCCATATTAAAAATTTGAGGGTCCTTAACCGGGTCAGGTTGAATTTGGTCTTTTTTTTTTCAAAATTTTTGCAACTATAATTTCAGATTTTTTCGCTCCCAGGTATGTTACAATTTAGGCAAATGCATGTTACTATTAGACAACATGTGTGTTACAATCAGATTAAATGTTATTTTCTTTACATATATTCATTTGTTTTTGTAGAAATAATAATTTTTCGTACAATCTAATAAAAAATGTGTGTTACTATAAAAACAATATTTTTTTCATAAATATTTATGAGAAAACAATATATTTTCTTATAACAACACACATTTTATTCTTGTATTATATGAAAATTTATTTATTATATAAAAATAAATGAATATATATAAAAAGAATAATATTTCATAAGATTGTAACACACATTTGCTCTAATAGTAACACACATTTTCTCCCCAGTTTGTGTTACAATATGGGCAAATGTGTGTTACAATAAGGGCAAATATGTATTACTGTAAGAGAAAATGTACTATATGAAAAATTATTTATATGGGCAATATAGTAACACACATTTTGCTCTTGTATTATATGAAAAAAATATTTATTATATAAAAATAAATGAATATATATAAAAAGAACAACATATCATGAGATTGTAACACATATTTGCTCTAGTAGTAACACACATTTCTCCCCAGTTTGTGTTATAATATGGGCAAATGTGTGTTACGATATGGGCAAATACATGTTACTGTAAGAGAAAATATACTTTTATAAGAATGAATATGTGTTTTTTTAATTTAGTTATCATTCCTTTAAATCTAGGTATTTTGATTCATATATTAACACACTTTTTTACTATACAAATAAATAAATATTTATGAAAAACCAATATGTTCTTATAGTAACACACATGTTTTTTCTCTTATATTATGTTAAAAAGTATTTATTCTATAAAAACAAATGAATATATGCAAAATAACAACATTTTGTAAGATTGTAACACACATTTTCTCTAATTGTAACACATATTTGCTCCCCAATTTGTGTTACTATATTGGTAAACATATGTTACTATATGATAAAATGTAATTTTCTTAAGAACAAATATATATATATATATATATATATATATTTTCTTTTAATTTAATCACCATCTCTTAAACCTAGATATAATGATTCATATAATAACACACGTTTTACTATTTTATATGTGTTATTATAAATAAAGTAACTATTTATATACAAATAAATATATACTTATGAAAAATGTAATGTTTTTTCTTATAATAACACACATTTTGCTCTTACATTGTATGAAAAATATTATTTCTACAAAAAAAACAAGTGATATATATGTAAAAAACAACATTTGGTCTAATTGTAACACACATTTTGCATTAAAGTAACATGTCTTTGCCTAAAAAGTAACATACCTGGGAGCGAAAAAACCTGGAAATTGTGTTTGCACGAAAATTTGAGAAAATTACCCAAATTCGACCCGACCCGGCCATGGATCCGCGAATTTTTTATATACGGTATGTTTCATACTGTGAAACGTTTCATATAAGTTTTTGTCAAATATATTTATTGTCCTTAGAAAAATATATATCGTCCTTATAGTAACATATGTAAGGTATTAAAAGATACATTATAATATTAATAATATATTATCAACATAAATCAACAAAAAAATGAAAATAAATTAAAAAAATACATATTGTCGTTACAGTTACTTTAGAAGTATAAAAATTATTTTTTAAAAGATTAGTAGCACACATTTTGCCTTTCAGTTACACAGATTTATCCATATATTAATACAGTTTGTGAGCGAATTTTCTGAAATAAGACTGACACAATTTTTTCTTGAAAATTTATTTGACTCGGTCTAATCCGTTTAGAATCCGCTCATTTTAATCTGAATCTACCCATAAGTCATAACCCATGAATATTTTAATTTATGTTATTTTAAGTATATTTCATTATTATGTCTCTTGTAATTTTATTTTAAGATTGATATAGTAGATCAGCATATAAAAATATTGATATATGGTTAAAGATGATAAAGTTGTTTACAATTTTTTTAAAGAAAACATAGTGCGAGTTGAAGTACAAACTAGTTTGACAAATATTACATGAGTTGTGAGATGTATATACGGAGCATCTGCATAGTATATAAGTAAACTTTGTTTAGGGATGAAAATGAGATGACATTCTAAAGACTCATGTCGGCCTCATTTCTTAATGCGGTACACAATGCAAGTCACAGCGCGGGGCATGGCGACTCACTTGGTTCTTGATAATTTATCTCATAATAATTTTTCCTCCATTTCAAAATTACTTTTACACTTAAAGATTACACACCAAATATGAACTAAGAAAAAGTGAGTAAATAGGTGTATAAAATTAAATAATAAAATATATATTTTGTACCAATCAATATATATATATATATATATATATATATATATATATTATATGTTATGAATATAGAATATATTCCTTTTAAGAATGTGAAAGTAAAAATGAGACGTCAAAAATAAGTCAAGTATGAAATAGGATTGGGATGGAGGGAGTAATACATAATATATTTTAAAATTTTAACATAAAACAAACATTATAATCGAAAAAATTTAATATATGATATTAGAAATATGTTTATAATTTTTTTACCTTTTAATGTTGTTGATATCACTAAGAAAATTTAACTACAATATCATATTATATTTCATATTATACTTTATCAATATATATTAATAACATATATATTTATTTTATTTAGACATCTCACAACTACTTTCACACTCCAAAATAAAATGAGATGATGTCTTTCTTGTATAAATTGCATCTTCCATAAACTTCAAGATATATACAAAATATTTTTGTAATACTTTGCAATACAAAAAATGCAACGACTCAACATAAAGAAAATATGTACTCACATAACTCAATAAAATATATATTTTTTTATTTTATTATTTAACTCCACAGTTACATACTCAAATTTTCTAAGAAAATGTTTTATTTTTTACTATAAAAGTAATTCCGTGACGAATTGAGTATTTATTAATAAGTATATATATATACCTCTTACAAAAACCTTCTAGGGGAAAAGATCACATATTAAGAAAAAATAAAATAAAATAGAAATATTTTGAGGATGCATGTAATCTATTTTAAAGAGCTTAATTATAAGCTCAGTCAAACATCCTCTTAAATATAACATATACTTATAAAAATTTATATTATATGCAGATCAAAACGGGTCAGGCAGTGTGGTTAAAAAATTGATATTTTACACATCTTATATGAATACATGTAATGATATTCGTTCATAATATCTTACTTTTGTATACACTGAGAGCATTGTACAACTCCAACGTATTTTTAAAAAGTTGCATCTATTATCATTAAAAAATTATATTTGTTTTTATTGAAAGAAATTTTCTTGTTAAAAAATTATAGCGTAAAAATTAGGGTAATTAGTGATAGAAGGGTAAATTTTTTAAAATATTTTTGAGTTGTATGAGGCATTTGTTGCACAAGAGAACTATTCTTCATAATATAAACAAGTTTCACAGTAGAGTGACTATTGGTCATATAATATAGTTAAGCTTCATGTACACCATGCACATTGTGTAATCTAAGTGTATTTTTGAATAATTGGGATGTTTTCACTGAAAAATTTGGGTGATTACACTGAATATTTATAGTTAGAATATCATAACTGTTCATTTTAATTAGTATTAACTATTTTGTAAATAATCTCATTTGTTTAAAAATACACTTAAATTGCACAGTGCACCTAATACATATAAAAATGTTAACTATGATATATACATGTCATTAATATTGAGTAGTTTATTTATAGAAGATAAAAAATTTACTAAATCAAATCAATCTTGTATTTAAAAATAGGTTTTCTATGAAAATGATTCATAATGAGCTTATTATGAAAGTGTTTTAAAATATCAAGTATGAAATAATTCGTCAGGAATATAAAAAAATTGGGTAAAAAAATTAACAATAATTAAAATATAATACCATTGATTTTGATTTTTTATACTCCTGATGTGATTCTTGATACTCTTGATCAAATATAAACTTATTATGGCATTACCAGGTTTGTTAAGAGTTAATTATGCACTTATTAATTTGTAGTAGACAAATTCTTGAGTGCACTTGAGTGCATACCATGCACTTTGATTTTAATTTAATTTTTACTTTAATTTTGATTTTATTAAAACACATAGTTACAAGTTACACTATGTATTTCTTAGCAATTGGGGTATTACTAATTTGTTCTTATGTATTACTTAGACTCATCGGGGGGGTATTATTGACTTATTTTTTGGGTATTATTTAGACTTGTTTTTGGAGTATTACTGATTTGATATTCGAGTATTACTTAAATGTGTTCTTGGGGTATTACTAACTTGTTTCTCGGCTATTACTTAGATTTATTCTTGGGGTATTAGTGAATTGTTCTTGAGGTATTACTGTTATTACCTGATTAAATCCTTATGTGGCTGGGGCCTGGGATCAGGATAACAAATAAGTATAATAATACTTGAATAATCGTGCGGAAAATGAAAATAACACAAAGATTTGCCTAGGTCTTGTATTGCAAGAGCTAGGACTTAAATGTAGTCTTTGTATTGATCAAATCCGTGAGACTTTACAATGATGGCCTAAGGCCATATTTATAGACGGTCCTAAATAAGGTACATGCACCTATCATGCTACGTTGGTCAACTTGACCGTTACAAATGATATTACAGGAAGTCTTCTTTCCATAAAAAGTAATTTCCTTGTATGAGATTGAATGACATTAATTATGCCATAAATTATGCATAATAGCTATAATTACTCTGTAAGAGTTGACTATGAGCTTGCTCGAGCCCATAGGTGCTCGGCTTGCTCGTGCTTGTAGGTGCTTGACTTGCTTGTGCATGTAAGTGCCCGACTTGCTCGTGCCCGTAGGTGCTCGACCTGCTCGTGCACGTAGGTGCTTGACCTGCTCGTGCCCGTAAGTGCTCGACCTGCTCGTGCCCGTTGGTGCTCGACCTGCTCGTGCACGTAGGTGCTCGACTTGCTCGCGCACGTAGGTGCTCGACTTGCTCGTGCTCGTGAATCTTGATCTTGCCCATGCTTGTATAGATGGGCTTTGTTTGAGCTCGCATTCCAAGTTCTATCATATTATGTTTGGGCCTCGTCCAATCATTTATGGGCTTGGGCCCCTTGTAATAATTGTACCACAACAATTACTAACTTATTTTTTTAGTGTAGTGAGTTGTTCTTGGGGTATCACTGACTTGTTATTCATGTATTATTTAGACTGGTTCTTTGGTGTATTATTGATTTGTTCTTTGGTTATTACTGACTTATTCTTAGGGTATTAGTAAGTTGTTTTTAGAGTATTTACTAACTTGTTATTGAGATATTACTAACTTGTTTTTAGAATAACTAGTGATTTATTATTAAGGTATTACTAACTTATTTTTGAAAAATTGATGTTTTAACTTTATAATAATTTATTGATGTGTGTGAGAGTCTTGATTTTTTTTTCTTTTAAAAAAAAGATAACTTATCTCGAAGTTTATGGAAAATGTTATGAAAGAAATGAATGTCCTTACAAACTAAAAAAGAATGTCAAAGTGTGTTGAATGATCATTAATGTTACAAGAGTATTACATGCAATGATGGAGGACTCTTTATGTACATGCAATGATAGAGGTCAATGATGGAGGACTTCTTATGTACATTTAGTTATCCTCTTAAATTCTCATTATGTATATTCATGCATGAGCTCCCTATAAATAGAGGTCATGACACTTATTGTCACACACACAACAAGAAGTTGAATAAAATAATTCTCCCTACATAATCTTCTCTATTTTGCATTTTCTATAATGTTCATATTCTTATTAGTTTTATAACACGTTATCAGCACGAGTCTTTACCTTGAGCTTAATTGAAGATAATCGGGCAAGTTCAAATATCATACACAATTCTTGAGGTAATATTTTGTTTTCCTTTTGTCAATTTTATTTATTATGGCTAACCTTACAAAGTTGGAAGTTACACATCTTGATATCACCGGAAAGAATTATCTTTCATGGATTCTTGATTTCAAAATTCATCTTGAGGCAATAAGTTTTGGTGAAATAATTGTGAAAAATAATAAGGCATCCAACCAAGACCGTGCCAAAGGAATGATTTTCCTTCGTCATTATTTGGATGATAGATTAAAAACAGAATATTTAACTCTGAAAGATCCACTTGAATTGTGGGAAATTTTAAAAGAGAGATACGACCACCTGAAGATGGCCATCCTTCCAAAGGCCCGATATGATTGGCTCCACCTACGACTTCAACATTTTAAAACTGTGAATGAATATAATTCGGCCATGTTTAAAATTACTTCTTAGTTAAAGTTGTATAGAGAAAATATTACTAATGAAGATATGCTTGAAAAGACATTTTCTATCTTCCATGTCTCGAACTTGCTCCTGCAGTAGCAATACCGAGAAAAGGGATTTAAAAAATATTCTGAATTGATTACATGTCTTTTGTTGGCCGAGCAAAATAATGATTTGTTAGTGAAAAATCATGAATCCTGACCCACTGGTTCTAGTCCATTCCCTGAAGCGAATGCGACTCAATCTCCAAATTTTGAACGTGCTCGTGGTCGAGGACGTAGAGGAAGTCGTGTGCGTGGTTATATTCGTGGACGGGGTCGTAGTAGATATGTTATTACCTGATTAAATCCTTATGTGGCTGGGATCATGATAACAAATAAGTATGTAAATACTTGAATAATCGTGCATAAAAAATAAATAACACAGAGATTTGACTAGGTCTTGTCTTGCAAGAGCTAGGACTTAAGTATAGTCTTTGTATTGATCAAATTCGTGGATCATTACAATGATGGCCCTAAGGCCATATTTATAGACGATCCTAAATAAGGTATGTGTGTCTATCGTGCTAAATTGGTCAACTAGACCGTTACAAATATATTTCAGGAAGTCTTCTCTCCATAAATGGTAGCTTCCCTTGTGTAGGCATTAAATGATATTAATTGAGCCCTTAATCATGCATAATAGCTATAATTTCTCTGTAAGAGTTGACCATGAGCTTGCTCGTGTCCGTAGGAGCTCGACTTGCTCGTGCCCGTAAGTGCTCGACTTGCTCGTGCCTCGTAGGTGCTCGACTTGCTCGTGCCCGTAGGTGCTCGACTTGCTCGTGCCCGTAGGTGCTCGACTTGCTCGTGCCCGTAGTGCTCGACCCGTAGTGCTCGACTTGGTCGTTCTTGCAGGTGCTCAACTTGCTCGTGCATGTAGGTGCTCGACCTGCTCGCGCTCGTAGGTGCTTGACTTGCTAGTGCCCGAGCTCCAAGTTATTCTGTATTAGGCTTGGGCTTCGTCCGATCATTTACGGGCTTGGGCCCATTGTAATAATTGTACCACAACAATTGCCCCTACTTTTGATGTGCTCAACTTTTCGATGTGTAGCATGTTAAAAGTAAATCAAGAGCAGAACTGACTGGGATTAATAAGAGGTTTTGCCCGATGATACTCTGAAGTAATTGATGTTGCTCCACATGTATCTGAATTATAACTTGTCTTGATGAATATTCAAAATAATTTTTAATTTTTCCGAGATAGAGATGACTCAATGCTACTACGTAGACTATGAAATCCTATCTCAAAATAAGTTAAAAAAATCCAAACACTATCTGAAGCTTGCCTTCGTTAACTCGTGTTGATGGAGATATTCAAATAAAATTTTAATTTTACCAAGACAGAGACGACTTCATTGCTACTACGTAGACTATGAAATCTTGTCTCAGAAAAACTTAAAAATTCAGTAGCTCTTCGAAACTTGTCTTCGTTAATATTTATCTCAACTCCATATTCTTGAGACGAGTCGATAGAAATAAATAGACTGTTGGAATAATTGAAACCACTTGAACACTTAAAATCCTTAACATAATTAAAGCGGCCCAAAATTTAAATCCAAGACCAACTTGAATTTTTTCCAAAATTAGGATAAATCCTAATTGATCTCTTCTGCTCTTCAAATCTTGTAGGCACAAAATGCTATTTGAAAATCCTTTCCAAATTTTATTAGCCGTAATTGAGGATCACCTTTTAGAACGTTGACTTTGACCATATATGCATTCATATATAAACATTTCCTTTACAATCAAATGACGGATTTTTCCAGAAGGCATAAAAGCCTATTACCCTTGTCAATCATTCTCTGAACATATAATATTATATATAAAATATGTACACCCAACTTTCCTAAAGTAGGATAAACATGTAGACACAGCAACCGTCCTTGAATCCCTTTAATTAATCTTTCGGCCAACAACAGTTGTTTACATTTTTTATTTTTTTTGTGCCGAAAAAGTTGAGCGCTTCCTTCCATATAATAGCAGCAGGTTGTTCATGACATTAAATATCCAAATTTTGGGTATTATGCTGCAAATGAATTAACTTACAATCTTCCCCCACTTCCTCGCACAGAAAAGAGATCTTAAACTAATTGTGTGGAAAAGGCGGCCGTCTCCTTTTTCTTACCGCCAAAGATAGATATATATTGCCGCCAAAGATAATGCCGTAAACTTCTGAACCAACTTGGGAATAAAACTCGCCGATTATCATCAATTATTCTCGATTTCTGATTTTAAATAAATCCCTGGATTGAAGTTTCAATCACAATTCAAAAATCATTGGCTTACCATTGATTTCTCACGGTCGTATATGCTGACCAAAATAGGAAGCAAATTCCCAAATTGTAGAAAAGGATTTGTGCGTATCACTTGCCTCCTATTGTATTGCCAATCAAACTGGGAGACATAGCTTGTGCATTCCATTTTCATATCTTTATATATTATTTCAATCGACCCATTTTCAAATTTCCATATATTTGCGAATATATACCTATGTAAACAATACATATATATATATCATCCCCAAGCTGCGGCAAGAAGTTTGAGCAATTAATTAATTTTTTTAAACCGCAATCTCTGCTATTCACCCGTATATATACAATCTTCTTTGCGACACTCGACGGCAATCACAGCTTCGTTGGCCCAAGAAAGGAGGGATCTCTGTCGATCTTCACAGAGATATCCTTTGAGTTTCACAGGCGCGCGACCTTTGCCCCTGGGCCTGACTCACGAGCTTACGCCCCTGTTCTTCGCCGAGGTCGATGATGGCTCAAACATCTGACATTACCTTCATTGGCGACTTTTACCTTACTCGCACGTCAGTGTAAATCCCAGCGATAAGCATCACTCCGCCGTCCATAGCAGGCCCTTTGCTCTGCTCACAACTGTTTCTGAGATTTCTTGCGGCTGTGTGCATCAAACGAGTGAGTGTGTGTGGCGTTGCAGAGATATAGTGGAATGTAAAAGAGGCTTCCAGCGATGCGGTTGTTTGTTGCGGCCGGTTGACGTACTGTGGGGGTGAGAGCGATCGACGGTGGTTGGGGTCGATTTTGGCGATTTAAGTGCATTTTCCGACGTGGTGGGTGTACAAGCGGATACGCATTTCTGGTTGTGCTACGGAATAGAAGTGGAGAGCAGTGGGCGTGTGGCTGTAATGAATTCTGCGTAGGTGCTCGCTCTCTCTCCGGCGTTGATGAGTCGCTACAGGAGGTGTGAATTTTCGGTGGTGGCTTTCGATGCGGAACTTTTCTCTCTTAATCAACATAGAATTGAGGCAGTTGGCTTCAATTGTGATCTAAAAATCACCCATATCTTCAATCTTATTAAAATTAAAAGATTTATTGGTTTGCACCCATCAATTAATATACATGTTTCTCTTTCAGGTTTGAAGACGATAAATCGTAGTCGACTCAAAATGCAGCGGCATAGCGGTCATCTTCTATCATCAACTCGTGATGGCAGATTCCTCTCTTCAACTCACGAAGATAGTCAATAATCAAGATCCGCAAACCCCCTTTCCATCCAACACCCCCGGGCTTACGACGGAAGGGGAGGCGTTCTTCATCAAACTACAGAAACTTCACCCACTACGGTGGTCGATAGTTGAGAAAAGTCCACCTCTTTCCGTCCAACACCCCCCGGGCTTACGACGGAAGTGGTGACGATGTTCTCTTCGACGAACTCGGATGGCAGTTTCCATCAACGAATCCTCGTACGTCGACCTTCATCACGGAGGGGATATATGCATGTGACCTTCATCACTTGGCGAAATCGGACGGCACTCTACTGCAATGAAACCTCGTCGACGGCGGCCTCTTGGTCGTGTTATAGTAGTTGTTAAAACTGCTTCTCACGTCATTATGGTTGTTGGCACTGGTTTTTCTCCACCATGTAGTGAGCTCATCGCTGCCACAAGATCGATTTGCCATAGCACATATTTTCATCTCCGTCAGCCTCTGCTCGCAATGCTTGGTCAGTGACGGACTACGGTTCCCACTGCCTCGCCGTTGCGCGATGTTGCTCAGACGGTGGTGGTTATCTCCGCCAGCCTCTGCTCTCAGTGCTTGGTCAGTGACGGACTTTGGTTCCCACTGCCTTGCCGTTGCGCGATGTTGCTCAGGCGGTGGTGGTTGTCATTTCGAGATCGGACACGACAACTTCTTCTTAATCAGCCTCTATGTGACTTCGTGACTTTTTCTGGTATTCAATAATATACATTGCTTCCGTTCAACACCCCCCGGGCGTATGACGGAAGCGGAGATGTTCTTCATCAATTGACAACATGTGGTTAGCGTCTATCTCTATCCAGCATCTGAATGGACGTCGGCGTGTTTCCCTTTGTTTTCCTTGGCGCATGGACGAAATAGAAAGATAAATACATCGGATGAAATAGCCAGAGAGAAACGATAGTCGATCTGTACAAACACAACGGTACGGCGGCAGTCCATCTCTCCTGTATTTCTTACTTCTACCCACTGTTGTGTTGACGGAAGCTCTTTCGTTACTTGCCTCAAGTCAACGTCGTTTTATACGTCGGATGACTGATGTGAGTATACGATTCGAGTTTGATGGTGAGAAAATAGCGAACAACCCAATGTCGGTATCCGTTTTCAGAAAAGATAAATTAGAAACTACTCCAAGTTCTCTTCTCGTCACTTGCACCTGGTTGATGGTGGTTCATATGTCCGACGGCCGTTGCGAGTGATCGGCTAAAGTTTGATGACGGCCGATAACTAACCCACTTCTCCCCGTCCAATGTCCCTGGTCTCGTAATGCAAATGGCGGCGCTCTACCGCCACCAATGTCGGCTATTGTATAAGCATATTCTTCAGCAAATGTCCATCAAAACCAGGTATACATATGTATATATATATTCTTTTTATAAAAAATGAGCCTGCTGTTGTTGATAACTAGTCTCATGTTAACTCGTCAAGAGTGGCAATCAAGGTCATTTCTGAGCGTCCGATGTCAGTGACGACTTCTTGAACTTAGGACTTTAGTCTGAAGACATTGTCTGTACCAAAGAACTTTTAAGTAGAATCCGCGTGGCCTTTGTGACAATTGATTGGGCAAGCAACTATAGCTGATAAGACTTATAATTCCCTTACTTCAAGGAGTTATACTAGTGCTTGTAGACACCATGACGCCGCTTGTCGTCTAGATTAATATTTATAGCAACTTTTGGACGAGCTAGAGCCTGACATTGGATCGAACTATGTTCTTGCCGAATATTTAGCCAATCACCCCTATTGTTTAGTTCCTCGCTCCCCAGAGTCTTTTCTGAGACTTGATATGACTCGCTGGCACTCTAATAACTTTGAAAGTATCGTGACTCAGAATGAGCTTAATTCTTGGCGTGGAAGATAGGATACACCCCGTGATGTACACTATTACATATCCTATTCATGTTAAAGGATGGGTCAAACCCTAATAGGAATTGTAATGGTGACATATGATATTATGGAAGCAGGTCTCCTTTTTTCTCTTCATTCGGCCATCACGTACGTGTTTCAATATTGGGAAATTGCCCCCAAACAGCTGATGCCTAACTCCTGGTTTCACCTTATGAGCATGCTGATCATCTTTGGGGAAATTTTGATTGTATCGACCAAGCCATCTGAAATGGATGATTTTTGACAACCGTTGTGATTGGACTTGGTGAACTTGAGATTGTTATCTGAGAAATCCATGAGGATACCACCTTGCTAGCTACTCAGATGTTAGCTCTTTTGACCGCAAACCTGACTACTCAAGCTCCAACAGATATGTACCTTCAACGCATACCCCTCAAAGTGAAGAAAAATGTTGGGACAAATGTTGCACAGGTGCAAATGGAAAGAGGAAAAGAGAATGACGAGTTCCAATGTGGAATTTATACTACCGTGCAAGAATTTTCCTATGCATCGCTTAGACTTTTAAACAACTGCTCAATAAGGATCAAATCAATAATGAGGTCCAATTGAGGATATTGTACTCTGTGGTCAATGCTCGATCTACTTTGCTTTTGCGGATGCAATTTGAGTCGCTTTGCATGCTCGTCAAGTATGGACTCTTTATGCCCCCACTCATATTGTGATCAATTAATATCATCAAAACAATTTGATCACGTGATATGAGCTCAGAGATGAATGTGTTTTAAACAGTGGACGTCCAAATTTTCGATTAGACCATCTTGTCCTTGTACAATATTTGGACTTTGCAGTTATGCTCTCAAAAACTTGTGCTAGGGAGATAATTAGCTCGCCTAGACATAAAATTTTGGCAACTCTGATTGCAAGATAATTAGCTCGCCTTTGAGTTGATTTTGCCCGTATTGAGAGATGATTAGCTCGTCAAGGGACTTTGTTTTTAATGGATTATTCTCGCCAGTTATATTTGTCGAGCTAAATCCACCGAGCCTCACACTAAACTCAATTTGCAAGATAATTAGCTCGCCTTTAGTTTAGATCGGACGACTTTGGCCTAGGGAGATAATTAGCTCGCCTAGACATACAATTTTGTCAACTCTGATTGCAAGATAATTAGCTCGCCTTTGAGTTGGTGTTGCCCGTGTTGAGAGATAATTAGCTCGTCATGGGACTTTATTTTTAAAGGATTATCCTCGTCAGCTATATTTGTTGAGCTAAATCCGCTGCGCCTCACACTAAACTCAATTTACAAGATAATTAGCTCGCCTTTAGTTTAGATCGGGCGACTTTGGCTCCAGCCATAGTCATGCTCGCTAACTTCAAATAAAGCTTGCGCGAGAATACTTGGAACTCGCTAACTTTAAATGATGCTTGCACGAGGTTCTTGGAGCTCGATAACTTCCACCGAAGCTTGCGCGAGGTACTTGGAGCTCGCTACTTCAATGAAGTTTGTGTGAGTAGTGTTCACAAAACCTTTTATTCATATATAACAATATATGTACATTGCCCCCCAGGGCTTTACAAAATGGAAGTGTAACATCTTATGAAGCACGAAATTCTCTACTCCGAATTTTTTAATCTTGGTCTTAGAGTTGAAGTGCTTTCGTCCTGCTATTTGAAGAGGTAATACCATGGGTGAATCCTCCCAAAACTCTGCCAGATTGGAGCATGTGTTTATGCCCCCAACTCGTATTGGAAGCTCTTCCCCGAAAAAATCATCATCCTCAACATCTAGGTGTGCAACTTCAGTTTGTTGTTGTTGTGAAAGTTAGTTTTCTCGTCCTCTTTCACCTCCCCCAATCTCTGGGCCAATAAATTTTTACGGTTAATGAGTTCGCTTGCTCGTCTCCTACATTCCACATATGTAGTGGGAAGGTCTTTGGAAAGACTGCGGAACATGGGGGAATCTCTCATAAATCCTCCAAGTAGAGAATGAAGCGCAAGCTCGTCGCTCACAGGCTCACCACCGAGGATGATCTCATCAATTATGTCGATATACTGCTCGTCTCCCTCATTTTTCTATTGTCGGACTCTCATCAATCGATGGCGACTCTCTGGCTTGTTGATTTTTGCAGCGAAGTATGATACAAACTTCTCCCCAAGCTCGGAGAAACTATGGATGGAATGAGGAGGAAGATTTACGTACCATTTATGGGCTAGTTCGCCTAGAGTGAGAGGGAATTGACGGTATTTTGTTGCATCTGTTGCACCTCGACCAGTCATATAAATCCTATACTTGGAGAGATGAGTCTCCGGATCTGTCCTTCCCTTATAGAGAGGAGCTTGGAGAGGACTTATCTTCGATTGGACCAGAGCATCTTCCAGTTCGATGGCCAAAGGCTCATTTTCCAAGCTTAATCGTTTCTGAAGATCTCCTTTTGATTTCACCTTGCCCTCTACCTCGGCTAACATTTTTTGTAAATCCTGCAAAAGGGATTGTTGGCTATCTTGCATAGCCACTGCTGGTCTTATCACTTCAACAACTGGTTCACCAAAATCATATTGAGAAAAATCCCCTGGGCCCAACCGATCATAGGCTGAAATTTGGGGTTGGTCGCGTCTAAGTAAAGCACTCTGCGCAAAACTCATTTATTGACTGGCCGAATTTCCAGGTTCAGCTTCTCTCGAATATGAGACTTGCATTGGAGTGTAGTTAGAGGACCTTATCAATGATTCTGGAATGGAAGAAACTTGTGGTGCTTCCCAATTATCTGGCCATAAAGGCGACCTCTTGGAGAGATTCGAACCAAGTCGGTTAAAAACCAATCGAGATTTGGAATCAGTTGTTTGCATCTGGCTTTTCCCATGGTACTCTTTCATCCTTCTCATTTTGTGCTGGCAAAAATTGTAGATTTTCTTTGGCGCAGATGATGAGATTCGTGCTGCTCTCATTTCTTTGGCCTTTTGCCGGAGTTTCCGGACAAGTGTATCCACTTGCTCGAGAGACTCAAAATCCTGTATAGGGGTGGGAATCAATTCCCTTGTCCGATGCCCAGTTGTGGTCTGAGCACGCTCAGCCACGAGGGCTTGGTCCAAGGTATGTGCGTTTCTACCATACTGATTCCCTTTCGATTGAGACGTGGAATATCCAGTAGAAGTATTGTGGAGAGTATCACGGGAAGTATTAGCAGCCTTTGATTTTGTCATTTCCACGATGAGTTGTAGAAGTACTCGAAACTATAACTTTGAAGATTGCCTTCAAAAATTTCTTAGAGACTTTAGGATTTGAAGATAAACTTCAAGATCCGAGTCTAAATCCTTAAGATTTGGATATGTACGTATTCGATTCGCATGTGCCCTCCTTCTAGCGCCAATTGTTATTACCTGATTAAATCCTTATGTGGCTGGGATCAGGATAACAAATAAGTATGTAAATACTTAAATAATCGTGCATAAAAAATAAATAACACAGAGATTTGCCTAGGTCTTGTCTTGCAAGAGCTAGGACTTAAGTATAGTCTTTGTATTGATCAAATTTGTGGATCATTACAATGATGGCCCTAAGGCCATATTTATAGACGATCCTAAATAAGGTACGTGCATCTATCGTGCTAAATTGGTCAACTAGACCGTTACAAATATATTTCAGGAAGTCTTCTCTCCATAAATGGTATCTTCCCTTGTGTAGGCATTAAATGATATTAATTGAGCCATTAATCATGCATAATAGCTATAATTTCTCTGTAAGAGTTGACCATGAGCTTGCTCGTGTCCGTAGGTGCTCGACTTGCTCGTGCCCGTAAGTGCTCGACTTGCTCGTGCCCGCAGGTGCTCAACTTGCTCGTGCCCGTAAGTGCTCGACTTGCTCGTGCCCGTAGTGCTCGACTTGGTCGTTCTTGCAGGTGCTCAACTTGCTCGTGCATGTAGGTGCTTGACCTGCTCGCGCTCGTAGGTGCTTGACTTGCTAGTGCCCGAGCTCCAAGTTATTCTGTATTGGGCTTGGGCTTCGTCCGACCATTTATGGGCTTGGGCCCATTGTAATAATTGTACCACAACAAGATACACCTCGTATAATAATAACAACCACGAAAAGAAACAAAAAGTTTTCCAGAAGAGAGACCATGGATAAAAAGAAAAAAATATGAAGAAAAATGATGTCATGGCTCATTTTGATGTATCTGATTTCTTTGAAGATACAAAATAGTTAAGCGAATGAATGCCAAACTTTTTGGATTAAATAATGATGTTGATATGTGTTTAATTGATAGTGCTACTACACACACTATATTAAAAAATATTAAATATTTTTATCATTTAGAAAAAGGGAGAGACAAGTATTAATACTATCAGTGATAGTATAAATTTAATTGATGGCTCCAGAAGAGCCACTATATTTCTCCTTGGGGGAACCAAACTTGTCATAAATAATACACTACAATCTCCTAAGTCTTGAAGAAATTTGTTAAATTTTAAAGATATCCATAAAAATGGGTATCATATCGAGATTGTAAATGAAAAAGATGTTAAATGCTTATTAATTATAAAAGTTATTTTCTAGAAAAAATGATGTGTGTATTCACTTTCTTCTGGATATATTATATGAAAATAAGTATGACAATATCAAATCATCTAATAGACCAGAAGTCTACTAACCCAAATGATTTCATGATTTGACATGATCACCTTAGACACTCTGGTTCCATCATGATGGGACGAATAATTGAAAATTCACATGGTCATTTATTGAAAAATAAAATGGTGTAAAGTTCAAATGAATTCTCATGTGTTGAATGCTCACAAGGGAAGTTAATTACTAAATTTTCACCCGCTTAAGTGGGAATTGAAACACCTGCATTTTCTAGTTCGAATTCAAGTTGATATTTGTGGGCCTGAAGATCCACAATGCGGACCATTTCGATATTTTATGGTACTAATTGATGCATCAAGAGATGATCACATGTATGTCTATTATCCTCTCGCAATCTGGCATTTGCGAGATAACTTGCTCAGATAATTAAATTATGAGCACAATTTTCAGATCATCTAATAAAAAAAATCGTGTAGACAATGCAGGTGAATATTGTAAAATTTCAACTTAGTTACTACATAAAGGGGCATGAAATTTTACATATAGCTACTCTAATTCAAGTTCGTCATACTGCATATATTATTACTCCCTGTTGCAACTAGTGCGTTGAAAATAAAAATAATTTCTCATCTACATATATTTAAGTATGCAGTATATGTATGACCACCACATATAACGGTCTAGATAGTCGACTGCACTTTTAATTAAAGTGTCAATTCTCGGCATTAGGGGGAGATAAGAATCCAAGATTAAGAAAATACCGATAATTTTTCCTTGAAGGAAAAAGACTCAACCACTAGTCAAATTGAACTAGAAGTTCAAAGAAAAATAAACTTGCAATAATTAGCAAGTAATCTGCCAGATGCATTAACAAATGCATTACTGATAAAAAAGTGACTATAAATAGTTGAGGTTCCTATGAAATCAAATAATATTGATGCCCCTATACGCCAGAAGCGTAATGGGCCTCTTTACACGAAAAATATAAATCCATGGTAAATAAAAGCTCAAATAAAATATTCAGTCACTCTTGAAATCTCCTGAAGAAATTCATCCTGAAGATGAGAGTCCTAGTAAAAATGCACGTGCACAAGCAAATATAATACTAGGATTGCGGAACACCCAAATCAAAATATTTTGGGAATGATAAGGATCTGTTTGATATGAATTTTATAAATAAATAAGGAGATAGAAATATCATTGTGGTCGACAACTTATTCATACCCGTCATTACTCTTTCTAAAATCTGGATCCAGTACCTAAATTGGGTGCCTGAAGCACTTTGATTTTGGGTGCAATAGAAAGAAGTAAGTGTGGTAGAACTAAACTCGCTAAACGAATAAAAAGTATTTAGTTTCACCGTACATACACCTGAAGTGTTATCCCTATTGAATATAAGTATTTGTACGAGGACTAAATATGAATAAGGTGGTGAGCGAGATAATTAGCTCAAGGGTTTTCACAGAGACCCGATATTGATTTTAATACTTCTATTATGAACAAAATAAAGTTCCGCTATAAAATATTTCTGCCAGTTTAATTGATTTTGAAAATGCAGTTGATGGACATTGTAAAGCTTGATTTATACGGATTAGTATATACTATATACGTACATGAAAATCCTTGAAGGATTTTAAATGAAGTTTGAATCAGGGGGAGAATTAATGAACTAAGAAATATGTACTCTTTTTCCTTACTTGTGTTTTTGTCCCAATGGGTTTTCCCTAGTAAGGTTTTAACGAGGCATATTAGTTGTAACAACGGACATTCAAGGGGGAGTGTTATGAAAGAAATGAATGCCCTTACAAACTAAAAGAGAATGTCAAAGTGTGTTGAATGACCATTAATGTTACAAGAGTATTACATGCAATGATGGAGAGCAATGATTGAGGACTCTTTATGTACATGCAATGATAGAGGTCAATGATGGAGGACTTCTTATGTACATTTAGTTATCCTCTTAAATTCTCATTATGTATATTCATGCATGAGCTCCCTATAAATAGAGGTCATGACACTTATTGTTACACACACAACAAAAAGTTGAATAAAATAATTCTCTCTACATATTGTCTTCTCTATTTTGCATTTTCTATAATGTTCATTTTCTTATTAGTTTTATAACAGAAAAAGTATTGATCGCATGTGATATATAGGGAGGTAGTTACATTGGAGTCTAATCAAAGCAAATATGCAAAGCACCTTTGAAATGGGAAACATTCCTCATTGAAGCCACATGTGGTTATTAACATTTTCATTTCATCATCCCTCAAAACATTTGGAAATGAATCCTCAACTGAGCATTTGAATAAGCAAATGGTGCTGGATATTAAAATTGTGATGTATTATTAAATTTTTTTTTTAGTTTTAACCTAGTCATGATTCTTTTTGTTATCGTGAGCTGAAAAAGAGAAAATAGTTTAATCATACGTCAATATTTTAATACCCAACACTATTTACTAGTTTTATTGCCCAACAGAGGATCCATGTCCAAAATATTTACCTTCACATTTAGTGGCATATCGATCAAGTTTGGACCTTAAGATTTGTTAGGAGTTTCTGGGGTGAAGAATTCACCCGGAGGACGTGGTGGTGCTGTCATACGTACTCGACAGAAAAATCTGAATATGTATATACGTAGTGATGACATGATTTTTGTGCGCATTTTCTTTTGTTTTGTTTCATACATGAAGTTTGAATCCTATTTTTTGTATGGGATGTGAGGGTCAAAATTTCGGCTGCTTGGCCAGGTAATTTTTTGAACTAATAAAAATACAATATAGTAAAAAAAAAATCTTTTTTTATGCTAATGTAAATTAATTTTTCATTAAATGTGTTTGACATTATTATCTCCTTTTATATATATTAATAGTGATTAGTGAGTTGATTTTTTGTGTGTGCATCCGGTGTCCCAGTATCATGAGAATATTGGTTGATGGTAAGTCTCTTGTGCATCAGTTACACAGTGCAATTCAAGTTTATTTTTAAAAAGTTGCATAATTTATTATTGAAAAGTCGCACAAATTATTACTGAAAAGTTACACCATTAAAGATACATTTTTCAATAATAATATGTGTAACTTTTTAAAAATGAACTTGAGTTGCACGGTGTAATTTGTGCATACAAGACTATGTCATTGGATGAGTTACGTACATGTATTAAGTTTGAATTTATCGGGATTGTTAAAAATATCAAAGTCCTATAAATTTATGGAAATATTAATGGATATTGATATGGAAATATCAATGAATATATCGATATCGATATCAATAAAATTTAAAAAATTCAAAAAATTTAATGACAAACATGCATTACAAAATTTTAACAAAAGTTTTTGAGCAAAATTACTTGTAATAAATTTATGTAAAATAAATAAAATTTTAAAAAAAAATTCAAAATTCATCAATATTTTAGCAATATTTGGTTCAATTTGTAGAAGAAATTAATTGATATATATTGATATTGCAGATCGATAGTTACCAATATTTTCAATTTTTTATGGACATTATGGAAATATCAATTTTATCTAATGTCGATAACCATGAAAAATAGATATATGGAAAAATTATCAGGATATTTTCATCCTTGTATGTGATAATAATGAATAATGTGTTATTCCATTTAGTAAAAGTATGTTACTTAATTACTCATGTGTTATTAATTTTAAATTCATAAATAATTGGTTTATTATAAATAAATTTGACAATATTTAATAATAATATTCACTTTATCTACTATATCTATATTTTTAGAATTTGTATTCAGCCCTTTAAGCATATTTTCTCAAGAACAAAGAAAGAAATATTTTCTCTCAATGCCGGCATTTTAAAATTGATTTTCTATAAAATCAGCATAACACGTATATATTGCTTATAATATATTATGAGGGAGCATTTGATATATGAACTTAAAATGAGAATAATAATGAATATAGAGGTTAATTATTAGAAAATTATTGATTATTTTTTTGTTTATTTTATTTTTATGATCTCATTCATGTGTAATAAATAATACTACCCCGTTCCACAAAAGTTTGCATACTTTCCATTTTAGTTTGTCCCGCAAAAAAATTGCACACTCTTAAAATAAAAATATTCATTTAAATCTCCACCTTTAAAATCTTTAACTCACAATTTTCACTATACACATTCTACTCATTACACTTTCTTTTAAAAGTCGTGCCCTAAAAAGTATCGCAAACTTTTGAAGGATGAAGATAGTATCAAATACTTATAGTGATAATGAATTCTCATTATTCACCATCACCGCCCAAACAAACGCCCAAAGAGAACTTAAAAAAAAAAAAAAAAAGCCCCAAGACATAAAATTGCACGACATTTGATCAGCTTTTCATATATTCCAGGTATCAACATTTGAAATTAATATTTATTGCCTTAGTTTGACACACAATAAATTAAAAAAATCATAATTGCTGAATAAATTAGGCACTAATAGGACAAATACTTTTAATTCAGAAAGTTTAACATTAAGCGGGGATAGCTCAGTTGGGAGAGCGTCAGACTGAAGATCTGAAGGTCACGTGTTCGATCCACGTTCACCGCATTATACTTTTTTTTTTTTTTTTGCATTCATTTATTTTTCTAACGTCGTCCTCCCTAGTTATTTGTATTCTCCCACCTCTATCTCACTCAACTCATCAGTATTTAGCATATAAATGTGATCTATATATCTTAACGTCATCAAAGCCAACAAATATGAATGTTAAAAAGACGGTCGATGATATTTTAGAAAGAAAGATAAATCAATGCCGTCCAAATATAATTATATATATATATATATGCAAGACTCAAATTTACGTATCGTGTGTTTTGCGTAACAAACAAAAGATGACAAAATTCCTGCATAAGACAGATTCACGGTTCAAAAGTTTGCACAAATTAACACTCAATCTTCCAAAGTGTGATTACCAAATTATGCTGGTTCCGTCAGACAATCTCACGCAAGACGTACTCAACAAAAATTTATTACATTCTCCTACATAACACGTCTCACTATTCGAGCATTACAACTACATCTCTTTTTCCATACTTCTGCAAAAATGCTCCTTTATGATATGTCTGAATCCCTCTTCTGTGCTTCCCTTGTGCCCCAGAAATTGCAAACGGCTACAAAGGACCAACACATGGTATTCTCTCAAATGTTGAAGCATCTCCGGAGCTCTGTCATAATCCTGATCAGACAAACATCAGCACTTGACCAATAATATACCTCTCTAGATTTAAAGTTAAATTAGTCCGGTTTAACGTGATATGATGAGTCGAGATGTTTCTTCTTTATGCTCACCTTTTCAGTTACAACAACGATTGGGGAAGCATCATACTTGGATTCAAGTGCTTGAAGTCTTGTACGTACCATCTCCAAATCCTAGGATTGTATACACATTAAACTCTATCTATTTATACGAAACCAACTGAACAGTCTGAAAATCGAACGAAGGCATATAAGGGAAAAAGGAACAAAATACTGAAAACACACCGCAACAAGATATGAATGCACTTTTGACGTTACACGGAGTTAGTAAATCTGCAATTTAGGCTGGATCCAATATCAATCCTTTTCCTTTCTACTTTGTCAACTTTAATCTCAGGGTATCTTTCAGTCATTTTTCGTCCAGTTTTAGTCACTTTTCACGGGAAAAGTCAAAATCGACTGAAAATTGCTCATAT
Source organism: Prunella vulgaris (assembly GCA_026898435.1). Classification (NCBI taxonomy): domain Eukaryota; kingdom Viridiplantae; phylum Streptophyta; class Magnoliopsida; order Lamiales; family Lamiaceae; genus Prunella; species Prunella vulgaris. The sequence continues at coordinate 136,890 of JAPKLY010000430.1, read as the reverse complement.
CCAAGAGTGAAATCGGATACCGTAGGACTAAAATTGACAAAGTAGAAGGAAAAATGCTTTATATTGGACTCACCTTAAGTTACAGGATGTAAATTGATATCAACTCACGTAACATAAACATCTAATGCATATCCGAGACACTATCATTTGTAAAGTCAAAACAGCATTCTAACATCAGAAAACAGAGTCATCACGTAATACGTCAAACCGAAATGGGGACATGTGTACCTGCAATTGAAATACGTGGTGATCACTGAAGTCTAGGTGATCCACATATGCTGGTGCCATCTGCAAACAGTTGAAAACTCCTTGAATAATATGACAATATAATGAAATCGATATACATGTCTCCAGAAACAAGAATCTAAATGAGACAAATAAAAGGCTAATTATAAACGACATAGAGAGTAGTACCTTTTCGATACTTAGAACAAAGGAATCAGCAAAACCAATTCCTGAAAGGCATAACACGATCATATTTTCAACAGCACTCAGTGAAACTTCACGGGATACGTCTTGGCATGGGATGAAGCGAATAGGAGCCATAATAGTGAAGAAAATTGGAACAGTTTTGTTAACTTTTTTAACTGTTAATTTAATGGCATCAATATCCTTGTCCTGTACCTGCAAAACATAGGTACATCAAAGAGTGGAATTATTTCATTCAAGATTCATCTCTGAGCCAATAGCAATCTTGGAAATATATGGTCACTGAGAATATACCATGTTTGAATGATGGATGACTAGAATATCAGCTCGGCTAAGTGCAGTCAAAGGTTCCCTTAATGGGCCGAGTGGAAGTAACTGATGATTCCCCCATGGCATCAAGGCATTCACCATCACTATCTCTAGATCACGCCACACGCTCAAATGCTTCCTTCCAAATGATTATAGTTCACACAAATGAGCACAAACCTAACCTTGCTCTATTACCTTAAGTATATGGCATTTCTATGAAGGCTAAATTAGAGCATACTAAACATGAACAAAAAGATTCACTAGATTTCCCTATACATCTCAAGAAATTACAAAATACAGAAAAATTGTTTTCTTTTAAAGGTTTTCATGTAAGAAATGTATACATGTATAGGCAAGCAATACTGCAAGAATATGAAAAAGTTTTCATAAAACAACTTCAACTGCATTAATGGATATACAATATTTGGTCAGAATTGAGCCAAATGCCTCTGAGAACATATAAGCATTACCTGCATCCCATCATCTAGGATAGCAACCCCAATTTGATTCGTGCTTGATAGAAATTCTGTTTTGTTTTTTGGAATTAGTTTCTGAAAACTAGCATGGGAAGAAATGAAACCATATTGTTTGAGAAATCTAGCCGCAATGGCTGCTCGATTTGGGCCTACACCAATTTTTGCAGATGTTCCCTGCAGTTGCCTCTGAAGCATTCTAGCTTCATCAGCACCACTGTAGCCCTGAAACAGAGGATTATTCAAAATCATTGCTAACAATTAGGAAAACTGCAAAATTATATAAAAGAAGGACACAATATTGGGTATAGTTAGCTCAATTTTATGATAACATCCTTCCATCTAACAACATATTTCATTTCAACCATATAAAGCATGCTCTCACAAGTCACAATGCCTGACACTTAAATTAAGATAAATCATGTAATGCAAAGTGCTTGAAAAATAAAGCAAAAGGTAAAAGTAAAATACCCTACTAAGAATGAGAGGTGAAATTCCACCTTCAGCGAATGAACGCGCGAGGAACTCCACCATTGGTGTTTTCCCATTGCCTCCCCATGTCAAATTCCCGACTGCGATCACCGGAACCGGCAACCTAAACCATCATAGCAACATCAATCCCTAAAAAAAATATTTAGAATCTTGTGAAAATTTTAATTTAAAATTTTCTTCGATATGGACAAAAACTGAATAACAGGAAGCCGACCCCATTTTGAATCCCCTCAATGTTATTCACTAATCAGGGAAGCGAATGTGATTGAAGAAATTACCGGTGTTGGCGAAGGATATTGAAGCGGTATAGTTGGCGGCGGAGGCGGAGAGCGACGGAGTAGAGAGAGGAAGCTAGAGAGAGAAGTGGGATTAGGGAGAGTTGGGAAGCTGAAAGAGCGGAAAGCCAGAGAGAAGGGGGAGTGTAAGCTATTTGTTTCACAGCTCTTCTTACCATCTCCATGGGAGAGAAACGAAAGCAACTCTGCATTTAGGGGGTAAACTGAGCTCAGTGGATTTCCACTTAAATGGGTTATCATGGAAATCCTTTTTTTTTTTTTTTTTACAAGTGGATTTTTAATGGAATGTTTGATTTGAGTTGATGCAAGAGATTTGGATCAGTGTAAATGCATTTAATTAAATATTAATTTAATAAAATATAACTTAACTTTTATTAAAAAAAGTTGTTATTTGATTAAGTATTTTGCAAGGATGCAAATATCCCCGTCAAGACCGCCTAGGCCCCTTGTCTAGGCGCTTGGCCACCCTCAACGACCGACGTCTAATCTAAAACGGTAGAGAAAAACGGTCAGGGTATTAGGTCATGCCTAGGCGGTCTTGTCGGTCATAAGGAATAGACAGAAATGATGGCCATAGAGGAGGAGTAGGCGGAATTGGCGGCCACAGAGGAGAAGTAGACGGAGATTTATTAAAAAAAAAATAAAGTTAAAGATAAATGTGATTATGTTAGTAAATATATATTAAATAAAATTAATTAATTAAAACTTAAAAGCTTAAATAAACTAAAAGAAAAGGAAAGAGAGAAAAAAAAAAAACAGATCGTGACTTCGTGAGAAAGTTGAATAACAATTGTTTTTAGATGTTCCTCTTAGTTTAGCTACTTATTAATTTTTCCGTACGATATATTTTGTTATTTCAGTATTCATTTAGAAGTTGAACAATGTCATTTTGTGATAATTTTTAGCATTTTATTGACTCGTTGTGTTTTGTGAAAAATACATTTGAGTATTAATTATGTTTTAAATTTGTAATTTATTGTATAATGTACATTTTTATTAATATATGTTCAGAAAAAAATTTAAAAAAAAAAATCTTGGCCCCGCCTAGGCCTCCTTGGCGCTTGGCCGTACTCGACCACCAAACGGCATTTACACCCCTGGTTTTTGGTAATGCGTACCTAGTATTTATATTTTTAGCCTAAAATTTTGATGATGATTTATGTCATTGTTATTTTCACATTTTTTTGAAGAAATTTCCCAACAATAGCTGATCGACGCTGATTTATCAAGAAATTGTTAGAATTTTGATAAATACTTATTAAAAAAGTAGTTAGGATTTCAAAAAATAAAATTTGCTGATTTTTTTGTCAATTTTGGCAAAATATGAGCTACCTTTCAAATAAATATTTGGAATCAAAATAAGCACAATAGCAACATAAAGGTGAATCTAAACTTGTGGGGAGAATTGATAAACCAATTAAAGAAGCAGTTTGATCATTATTTAAAAGAATCAATCCTTCCTGGATACAGATATAGAAAGAACAAGAATAAATCCTCAGATCATTATTTACAACCATATTTATAAGTTTATTTCATTCAGACAGGACGGAGTGCAAGCAAATCACCTTTTAAACCAACCTTTCTGAGACAACTTTCCACCAAATAAATTTCTCTCTACTTTTTATTTTATTCTGCATTATTCATATATTCCAAGTTAAAAAATGGGATCAATTAAGGAATACAAACTAAAGAATGTTCTCTAAAACACAATTTCAAAACAAAAATATTGTACAAAATTCCAGTCCAACACTGGTCGAATAAATGAAAATAGAGAAGAACTAAACATGGCCAATCATGTTCCATGGCATCATAGCCCCACCATTTTGAAGTTATGGGTTTTAAAACCCTGCCGTTTGACCTTCTCCTGAAATTCCTTAAGATCGGCCTTATTCGAGTACTCGACCAGAACTCGAAGGCTGTCATTATCGTACAGTTCTTGCTCATCTAGTATTTCAATTGCTGAAATGGCAGCAGAAATGCTGCATTCACTCACACGAATATCTTCAAGAGTGGATGATTCTCTGAAAGGGATCTCGACCAATTTGTGTAATCCTCGAAGAACAAGCCTCTTCAGAACTGGGAAATGGGAGCTCCCCGTGTTCCAGCTAATCAGATAACATGAATCAATTTCAAGAAATCGAAGGCTTCCAAATTCCCCCTCAACAGTGTTCCATTTTGATCCCCTAACAGATGCATGTTTCAGTTTGAGGACTTCGAGATTAGGCAACTTACCAATTACCGTCAAGTCCTTCCACCAAAGCTCGCAACTTTCTAAAGTCAACTTATTGAGGGAATCTGGAAACCTGAGGTTCTGAAGCAAATCACTCCGATTTGGCACTGTAGTGAAACAACAGTTTAGTGACTCAAGCTTGTTGAAGTTGACCATATTAAAGAGACCGTACTTTGAACTTGTCTCACCTTCCTCCAAGGAATCATCAGAACCTTCCCCTGAGAAATTGTCATAGGAAACACAAAGTTTCTTGATGTTGTGCATTCTCCTACAGACCTCTTCACTGCACTTGAAATCTGAAACAGTCCCAAGGGTTTGTAGGTTTCGCAAAATAAAGTCGTCCTGTTTCTCTCTTGGAGGAGGATCAGGAAGACAAATTTTGCGAAACTGGAGATGCCTAAGTGCTTGCATCTCCCAAATTTCAGGTGGTGCAACAATTTCATCAATACTTTTATCGATTATTAACGTTTGCACATTCCAGAGAAGGGATATTGGCAACGGAAGGTCGTAAGTGTACTTCCAACCATTCAGGGGGGTTACTGATTCATAGGCTAGGAGGCGTAAGTTAACCTGGCAAAAAGTATCGTCAAAAGAATCCCAACCAGCTTCAGTCAATACTCTCAACAATCTAGGTTTACACATCAATACAGTCGGACTATGGCATATTAGAGAACGGGCAAGTGATGTTGATCCCAAAGCACAAAAGTCTTGACAGTTCTCCGAAGGGCCTCCACGAATTATAATACGACGCTCTCTATGTATGTCTTGTGGAGTATCAAGCACCCTCATGACACAAAGAAATCTCTCTTTCTCAACTATCTTCATACAAAAAAATCTTAGAAGATCATGAACTTTACAAGTTTTGAATTTTCCATTGGAACCCAAGCCACTAACTAGAATGAGGTTCCTATCAACCAGATCCACTATGTAACCCTTAGCAATGTCTTCCAAACTTTGGTCTTTATTCGGTTTAAGAAACCCCTCGGCAATCCAAAGCTTAATGAGCTGGGAAACACAAATTTCATGGTCTTCTGGAAAGATCCCCAAGTAAAGAAAGCATGGTTTCAAACAGACAGGCAAGTGGTTATAACTCAGCGATATTATTTTGAAGCATCGATCCTCTTCTGCAGAAGTCACAGTTAAGTTGATGTGGTTCTCCACATATTCCCAATCTTTCATCCTCCTAGGGGATTTCCCAAGAAGCCCCCCAATCACAACAATTGATAAGGGAAGTCCTCTGCACTTTTTGACAATCCTCTTTCCAATTTCTTCTAATTCAACAACAGGGCAACTTTCTTGGCCAAATGCCTTGAGACATAAGAGTTTAAAACTCTCATCATCATTTAGAGGTTCCACCTTAAGTGTGAATGAGCCCAAACAGTTAGCCACCTGTGCTAACCTACTAGTTACAATAACTCGACTACTATTATCATTTTTTGGAAGAAAATGGTCTATTTCTTGCCAAGCGGCAATGCCCCGTTCATCATCATCTATACCATCTAGTACAATTAAATACCTCCTATTCCATAATTCCTTATGCAATCGTGCCCCTAATTTAAGTTCACTTGTCCGTTCATCAATTTTAGTATTAGGTTTTCTTAGACAAGAAAGAGTTTCCTCAAGAATTTTCAAAAGAATCTCTCTCACATTGTATTTCACAGACACACTAACCCAAGCATGAACATCAACATATGGTTCTTTATGTAAATATGCATAAAGATTTCTAGCCAGAGTAGTCTTACCTATACCGACCATACCAACAATTGAGATTACTTGTCGGTCTGATGGGTAACCAGTGAGTTTCTCCAAGAGCGTGCAGAAGTAGCCATCAAATCCCACCATAGAAGCCTTTCCAGTTGTAGAAGAAGGTCTTGATGTATTAGCAGCAGGAATCGAGTATGTGGGCTCCTCATCTTCGATGGATCTCCTTTCCTCTTTAACCTTCTCAACTTTTGACGTAAGCGAATCCAAGTAAGTTACAATATTCCGCAGATCGATGTTTACACTGGATCCTAGAAGAATTTGATCCACTATATGCGATTCAATTACATCTTCAGCTTCATGGGCAGAGGATGCAATTTCGCTTTCCAGATCTTCTACTTCTTTGCTATCTCCGTGGGAATATCTCTCTATAAAATCTAGCAATAAATCAAGTTTTTCACTAATTGATTTAATCTGGTTTTTATAGAAAGAATTGGAAAGGCGAGGATGATTGTGGAGGTTTTGAATAGTGTTGGTTAGAGAAGCTAGAGCTCCATAAGCTGAAGCTGCCATCCCGAATCGATTTTTTTTTTTATTATTTATTTGTGTTAAGCGGAGAGGATGATGAGATGATTCAGGAACTAAGCCTCAATTATTGTGATTCCAAATTTCCATCTCATACTGTTTCCACTTGAAATTGTTTAATGACTCTCTCTCCCTCCCTCCTC
>JAPKLY010000430.1:96324-130132 GCA_026898435.1 Prunella vulgaris | reverse complement strand
CCCCCCCCCCCCCCCCCCCCCCACACCCCCCACCAATGCATTCTTAAAAAATACAAAAATTTTGGTGGGACAACATAAATTAACATTTATTTTTGGAAACTTATGTCCAAGATCAATTCTAACACTGATACTACAAATTAGATCTTCTAACTTTAAACAATATAATGAGAGCCAAAATATGTAGGAGTGTACCATAGAGCTTATGCGTGTACTATAGTACATATATGTGTACTGCGAGCGATAAATGTGTATTTTGAAATATGATTTTATTTCAAATCATACACTATTCACGTCAAATCATATATATTATTCACGTCAAATCATACACTATTCACGTCAAATCATTCACTATTCACATCACATCTCATAATTACATATTTCAGAGAACTGAAAGTACACAATGTATATGTACCATTAAACTAATTATTGTACCATAGTTATTATTTTAATTTTCCGGACAGTCAAATTTCCGATTAGTCTCTTTTCCGGCGAATCACGTGTATACTATTGAGTTATTTATTGTACTATTGAATTTGCTCTTGTACTTAATAAATATGTACTATAGAATTCCTTAATGTACTAAACTTGTTATGAAGGTACTAGTAAAAATCCTCAACAGCCAAAATCGTATGCAATACATATGTGGCTCTCTTACGTGGCTCTCTTTTTGCTCATATGCTACTTTGAATGAGGAATATGCAATACATACGTGGCTCTCTTTTTGCCCATATACTATTAAGATACATGAATTTCCTTTTCAATTTCAGTTTGAAAAAAAAAAATTGTCATCTCCCTATCATCTTGAATGGAACCCACTACAAGCACCTCCATCAATTTGTTCACCACGTCGCCGAAATTAATGGTAGTCACTAACAACTCCATCCGTGCTACTCGCCGGAAATTCGATCAGCTGCTCACCGCACGCCGGCTACAATTCGCCAGAAATTATGTCGACGGTAAGCAAGGAAGAAGACGACGCCTGGAAGCTGTCCGCCGTCGCACCTGCAGCAAGCCACGCCCTTATAAAGCAAAATAGAATCAACTCAAGCCCAAGAATTTTTAAACGTCAGTGATTGTTATATGCACAACCACATAATCGATATAATCCAACTTTGGCTATAATAATCCCCAAATATATCAATCAAATCAATAATAAGAGCAATTCCTTCAGAGAACAAAATGGTTAAACTAACTCAGATTCCGATCATCGTTACTGGAATCCGACCACACAGACCGTCTATGGGAATCCTGGGCTCGTTGATCTGAAGCCAGCAATGTGAGCCACCGGGAGATCTGGGGTGTCGTGTTCCTTCTTCACAACTGTACATGTGCGCTGTCCGCGTTCCTCCCCATTGTTGCGCCGTTGCGCGACAACCTCTCACTCATTCTAGTCGTTGCTTCGTACGCCGGTTGTCGTCACCATCCTGCACAACCTTTCACAACCGGAGGAGAGAGAGGGATGGTACTGAGATAGAGAGGGTACTGAGAGAGGGATAGGGAATTTAATTGGGACAATGATTGATTTGATGGTACAGCTGTGGGGCAGGGTATTTCGAGGGTATAATGGGAATGAATTGGCCCTAAGTGTTATTAAGGAATAGTGGTGTCCTAATTTGGGTTTCAGAAGGAAATATTGGCTCTCTATGTAATAATTCTTTTTTTTAAAATAATAAAAAACTATATTTAATTTAAATATTTCATATTATAAAATAGTTTTACAAAAAGCTAACTCTTTAAAAATATACATTACTTTTAGTGAAAATACCACAAAATACCCATTTTGAACTTCTCAAAATTTATTTTACCCACATCTAACTTAAAAACTTTTTTATACCCACCTTATAATATAAGACCTATATACCCTTATAAAATGGGTATAAAAAAGTTAATAACTTTAAATTGGGGCCCAATTTATCCTTATAATCATACTATCCTATAGGTGTTATGTTTGACTTTGTATTATAAATATTAGAGTACAAACTATTCAATATATAATTGAATTTTATTTATTTATAATTCTATAATTTTATCAATTAATATTAATTAATTTGTGCACATGAATAAGTAGAAGAACCAATATGGAATCAACAAACCATCTTGTTTATTACTCCATCATTCATATGTTATTTTAATCTATTTCAAATATTTTGTGTATTTTAATTAGTATTTTTGTATAAAAAAATTATTAATTAATCACTGATTCGATACGCGGTTTATAAAAATTAAAGTTTATAATTAAATTTTTTTAAGACAATTCGGTAGAGATTTAAATTTTGATGTGGATAATGCTCTCGTGTTAATTAAATTTTAATAGATATATTTTCAAACATCACAAATTAAATATTTTTATATAATTTAAAAAACTATAGTATTCATTAATTTGCATTAAAATTTAACTTTTATATTATAATATTCATTAATATGCACTATACATTAAAATAGTCTAAATAAAAAATTCAAATAATCACATATATATGATAAAAATATTATAATTAGTTAATATGATAAAAATATTATAATTAGTTAATTTATTAAAATTATATGTTTTACAACTTCATTGTTATTTATTATTATATAATTTTAATAATATTAAATAATATAAATATCAAATAGGGTGGGATAGGGTAGGATAGGGTGGAGTGATGTGGAATAACTAGATGATGATGCTTGTGGGCCATATGGGTAAAAAAGATTGTTTAAAATTGAAAATTGATAGAAAAATTTATTTATATTTGAAGTGGGTAAAATAAATCTTTTGAAGTTGAAAATGGGTATTTTGAATTGTCTCCCTTACTTTTATTAGAATATAATTAAATTATGTTATTTTGGAATTTGAGTGTTCAGAAAAGAAGTTAATGATCGTAAAATTATTAAATGTAAAATTTCTAATAAATAATGAAAGGGTACCACACACACTCAGTATCTCAAAATTTTCTAAACAAATATTATTTACTAAATATATTTTAATAAAATTTAAAATTTAACTTATATTACTAAATACATCACATTTCATTCATATAATATTCTAACTCAATCAAAAAATAAAATATCACACCTTTCTCTTAATTATTATCATTAACTAGGTTTTTCACCCATTCCGGTGTATATATTTATTAAATTTTAAAAAAAAAATTTACTACAAGGTAGTTTATGGAATGAGTTTTTAATATTCACCCACTTGATTTCTCCTTTTTTATTTCTCCCAATGCCCAATACAAAAGTTGATATTTTTATTTCATAAATATTATTATTGCATTGGCTCTCTCCAACCCTTCTTCCAAAAAAAGCGGTTTTTTTTCTGCTTTATCAGTGTCACATTAAAAGCAGAAATACATTTACCTCCAAAACAAAACTCATCTTCATTGCATAAACTCAAAAAGTAAGTTTTCTTTGGGATTCTCTTCAATTAATATCCTATTTATTCCTTTTATATATAATTTAATTTGTTCATTATATTAATTATCTAACTTTTAGATAAATAATAAATAATTAAATATTTTAAATATTTTAATTTTTAATATTTTATTATATTTTAAAAAAATAATCCAAAATATATTATTACTTTTTTTATACATAAAAAATAAAATACAAATTCAAACCACACAGATATACACTAAATAATTTTTTTAATAATAATTAAAAATCATTTTTACAAATACATTCAAATTATCCAATTTATTTGATGCTAAAGACTAAACAATGAATAAAAGCTAAACTCCAAAACCTCCAATTAAAAAGAAGGAAAATGCGGATTTAAATTTAAACTTTAACATAAAAAAAAAAAATTAGCAGGCGTGGGCCCCTCCTCCCCCACTCTTCTACCCAGGTAGAACAACCTCTACCCTTTCTTCTACCTCAACCCCACCCCAATGCCAAAATACATTTTCTCATATTTTTCTCTCTTCGCCGCATTATCATCTACCTCCTGGGGAGGGCCTTATTCGCACAATCATTTGGTTTGTACTTTGCAATCTACTCAATCTATTATTTTATAATTAAGATACATGAATTTCCTTTACAATTTCAGTTTGAAAAAAAAAAAAGCTGCCATATCCCTATCATCTTGAATGGGACCCACTACAAGCATCTCCATCAATTTGTTCACCACGTCGCCGAAATTAATGGTAGTCACTAACAACTCCAGTCGTGCTACTCGCCAGAAATTCGAGCAGCTGCTCACCGCACGCCGGTAAACCCTAGAGAGCCGCCCCTGTTCTGCAATTCGCCAGAAATTATTTTGACGGTAAGCAAGGAAGAAGACGACGCCTGGAAACTGTCCGCCATCGCACCTGCAGCAAGCCACGCCCTTAGAAAGCAAAATAGAATCAACTCAAGCCCAAGAATTTTTAAACATCAGTGATTGTTATATGCACAACCACATAATCGATATAATCCAACTTTGGCTATAATAATCCCCAAATATATAAATCAAATCAATAATAAGAGCAATTCCTTCAGAGAACAAAATGGTTAAACTAACTCAGATTTCGATCGCCGTTGCTGGAATCCGACCACACAGACCGTCTGTGGGAGTCCTGGGCTCGTGGATCTGAAGCTAGTGCTGTGAGCCGCTGGGAGATCTGGGTGGGTCGTGTTCCTTCGTCACAGCTGTACCTGTGCGCCGTCCGCACTCCTCCCAGTTGTTGTGCCGTTGCGCGACAACCTCTCACTTCTTCTAGTCGCTGCTTCGTACGCTGGTTGCCGTCTCCATCCTGCTCAACCTTTCACAGCCGAAGGAGAGAAAGAGGGAGAGAGAGAAATTTAGAGAGAGGGGGGGATTTAATTGGGACAATGATTGATTTGATGGTACATCTGTGGGGCAGGGTATTTCGAGGGTATAATGGGAATGAATTGGCCCTAAGTGTTATTAAGGAATAGTGGTGTCCTAGTTTGGGTTTCAGAAGGAAATATTGGCTCTCTATGTAATAATTCTTTTATTTTTTTAAATAATTAAAAAATATATTTAATTTAAATATTTCATATTATAAAATAGTTTTACAAAAAGCTAACTCTTTAAAAATATACATTATTTTTATTAGAATATAATTAAATTATGTTATTTTGGAATTTGAGTGTTCAGAAAAGAAGTTAATGATTGTAAAATTATTAAATGTGAAATTTCTAATAAATAATGAAATGGTACGTACCACACACACTCAGTATCTCAAAATTTTCTAAACAACTATTATTTACTAAATATATTCTAATAAAATTTAACTTATATTACTAAATATATCACATTTCATTCATATAATATTCTAACTCAATCAAAAAAATAAAATATCACACCTTTCTCTTAATTATTATCATTAACTAGGTTTTTCACCCATTCCGGTGTATATATTTATTAAAATTTTTAAAATTTTATACTACAAGGTAGTTTATGGAATGAGTTTTTACTATTTACCCACTTGATTTATCCTTTTTTTTTTCTCCCAATGCCCAATACAAAAGTTGATATTTTTATTTCATAAATATTATTATTGTATTGGCTCTATCCAACCCTTCTTTCCAAAAAAAAAAAGCAGGGTTTTTTTCTGCTTTATTAGTGTCACATTAAAAGCAAAAATACATTTACCTCCAAAACAAAACTCATCCTCATTGCATAAACTCAAAAAGTAAGTTTTCTTTGGGATTCTCTTCAATTAATATCCTATTTATTCCTTTTATATATATAATTTAATTTGTCAATTATATTAATTATCTAACTTTTAGATAAATAATAAATAATTAAATATTTTAATTATTTTAATTTGTAATATTTTATTATATTTTTTAAAAATAATCCAAAATATATTATTAATTTTTTTATTACATACAAAATAAAATACAAATTCAAACCCCGCAGATATACACTAAATAATTTTTTTAATAATAATTAAAAATCATTTTTACAAATACATTCAAATTATCCAATTTATTTGATGCTAAAGACTAAACCATGAATAAAAGCTAAACTCCAAAACCTCCAATTAAAAAGAAGGAAAATGCGGATTTAAATTTAAACTTTAACATAAAAAAAAAAAAATTAGCAGGCGTGGGCCTCTCCTCCCCCACTCTTCTACCAAGGTAGAATAACCTCTACCCCTTCTTCTACCTCAACCCCACCCCAATTCTAAAATACTTCTTCTCATATTTTTCTCTCTTCGCCACATTATCATCTACCTCCTGGGGAGGGCCTTATTCGCACAATCATTTGGTTTGTACTTTGCAATTTACTCAATCTATTATTTTATAATTTAATTCAATTTATTACTTTATCATAATTTGAATTTATTTTCCCCCTATTTTATAACAATTTTAATAATTAATTATTATCAAAACTTATAATCACTCAAAAGACATAAAAATATTTAATACTTAATGAAAAATGCTATCAAAATATATGCATACCACAATATTCCACAACAAAAGGAATGTCCAAGATTGAAGAGAAGAATAAAAAAAATATTTATACAACAAAATATTCATAAGTGCAAAATATCAAATAAAAGTTCAAATGTTCGTACTCATAATACAAATCTAATGATTGTCAAAAGTTCAATTACAAATTTATTCCAGTGATATAAGTTAAGTTGAAGGGAATGCGCAAATTCAACCCACAGAAAAGGGATAAACAAATTCAAGGGTAATATCTTAGAGAACAATATTTATACAACATAACATTTATAAGTGCAAAAAAATCAAAGAATGTTCAAATGTGCATACTTATAGTTTAAATCAAATATTTATCAAGTTCAATTATAAATTATCTGCAAGTTTAAATTTAAGATACCAAACACATTCAAATTATGTGCACGAGAATCTGGGACATCTATCTAACACCGCCAAATCTCTAGCAACTATTGCCAAATTTCATCTCCCTAACACTCATATACTTCCGAAAAATTAATGGAAGGCTTAATCCCTCTACTCATTTGCGTCGTGAAGAAGCAAAGACCTGAAAGCGCTTATTGTTTCCTCTCTGAGAACTCCACCAGATGAAGCTACCACTTTCTCCTCTCTGCAGACACTGCCTATGGCTCCTCCCACTGCTGGACCACTCTGATTCCAAGCACTCGGTCCAATTTTAGTCATGTTCGGATAATTCAAGCTATGCACAAAGCTTCATTATCATAATGTCCAATGGCCTCTCCGTCGAATACAAAAAATGGAATGAGAAACTTGAGGGATTTTTTACTTCCCTTATGCATTACTAAGTTTATGTCTGGAATTTAGATGGACGGTATTGAAGGCTGGGTGAAAGAGATTGCCAAGTTTGGATAATGGTTCTAATTATCATGGTCTCTCCATTCATCTTTTACTTGGGTACGCCTTCTATTTATCTTCCTATTCGTTGAGCGGGCTTGGAAGGGAGGTGTGTGTGTGTGTGTGTGTGTGTGTGTGAGAGAGAGAGAGAGAGAGAGAGAGAGAGAGAGAGAGAGAGAGAGAGAGAGAGTGAGTGAGAGTGTTTGTGTGGATTGATGAGGGACAACAATCTAACGATGGAAAAAGAAAAAATTAGTTCGGAAAATCTACTTTCTTTAGAATAAAAAGAGTTAAAGTTATGTACTTGAGAGGTAATTTTCCAATAAATTTTTTAACTATATTAATATAATTAATTATCTTATAATGAATTTAAGAATTGTAATGTCGAGTTCATCCTCCAATATACTTTTTTCTTTGTCTCAAAAGATATTGTACAATTCATTATTCATCAGTAATAAAGACATATAAATTGCATCACATTCTACTAATAATTATATACAAAGAAGTCTTTCTTTTATTTCATTCACTTAAAATAAACAATAGGCCCCCATGAACAACTATTTTATATATGTAATAAGTACTATATAAATCTCTAAAAATTCAACTATACATTGTCGTCTGAAATAGAGTAATAAAGAGTTAGGTTTTAATATGTGTCATAATATGATCAAGTTTGAGGGTGCGTTGTAATCTGGTTGATTTGCATTTTTAAATTTTGATGTGGAAATTAATATTATTAAAAATTATGAGTTTAATATCAAAATGAAATTACAATAAATTCTTTTTGACTACTTTTCTTTATATTATTTTTACTTATATATTAATGTACACATATTTTAATTTGTAAAGTATATTAATTTAGTTAATCAATAGATTTTTAATATTCTTCTTGGGACTGCCTATTTTTTAAATAGTTTATTCAATAAATAAAAATTATTTTATATTTAATTTTATCAGTTTTTTTAACTTAAAAAATTATTTCAAGTAAATTTTAATACAATAAGATTTTAGAATTATGAAAATCAAATTTATATTAAACTTTATTAATATATCTTTTAAAATTCACCTTCTTATTTTTATTTTAAAAATATTGTATACAATTATTAATATTTCGCATAATACGAAAGAACTCATCTAATTTAAGAATAAAGTGATATGTGAGCTAATTTATACTTAGGACAAAGTTTCACTTTACTATTTTAATTATATATTTTTTTAAATGTAAATACTATAAGGCATTTGTCTCACTATATAATATTGTCTAATACAATGTATATTCAAGTAAAAGATAAATAAAAATATATATTTACCCTTTATAATATACTAATAGGAAGTTTGACTTGCTTAACCTTTTATATCATTGAAAACACACTCTTATTGATCAAATCATAAATTAAGTTCTAGTGAGTTATCTGTTGTCATTTGATAGTTGATGATACATACCCTAGTTTTGTAAAATTCTGGAAGAATCTGTCCCAGTCCACTTACTTAAAAAAAATATTGATATGTATCTAAACATTGAAAAAAAAAAGTTTAAATTGGAGGAGGTACAAAACAAAAATGAAAATATCAATTATTATTCAAACTAGTTCATAGCTGCAAGAATTACGTATGAGTCGAATGAAAAATAACTAAAGGATTTTATATTTAACACAAAAAATGAAAAGTAAGAGATTATAATTCCAAAGGGTGTTTCAGATTTTATATTTAAGAAATTTTTTATAAATTAATCCCAATAAATTATCAACTTGCCAACGTCGGCAGAAGACGACCACCGGAAGGAAAAGTTTTATCATTTTTCATCTAACCAACAACGACATCTGGTGTTCTCCGCCCCCGGCACTAGTGGATTGCCACTACTCAGTTAGGAGGATTGCCACCAAGCCGGAACTGTATGACCGCCACCCCTCCGCCAAGTTAAGCTCAATGGACAATTCCACTGCTCATGTACTCTATTCCTACCATTTGCATCGCCTAGTATCGAGCTATGTCGATGTCGAGATCGGAGCCACACAATGATCAAGGTTAAAAGTGGATGGGATCAGCATCGACGCCCCTCTCGGTGGTCGTCACCTATATATCTTTTATTCACCCTCTAGGCACCACACAACCTCTTAAAGTAAAAAGTAAAAATATTGATTTTCTTTTTTTGGGTTTGCAGAGATGGGTAAAAAAAGATTTTATTTTCTTTTTAAAAATAATTCGTTAGATTAGGTAGAGATTTGTGCATATTCTTGCTTCCTGGTAGATTTTCAATCAAAATAAATAGTAGATGGTACCCCAAAATATGCTGAACAAAAAGACGCTTCGTGATTCCACCCCTCCATGAACTACAATAGTTGATAAAAAAGAAAAAATCTTTGAAAAAATTTCAGGCTATTAATGATGCAAATACACAAAAAAATGAAAATAAAATACAGTTACCAATATCCATGTCAATATATGGTTAGTGTTGTCTTTTGTGAGTGGTCTTCTTCCTCTTTGAAAACTCACCATGTGATCTCATTCTATTCATCTCATTTTGAAGCTCGAGTTTCATTGTATTAGGTATAGGGTTGATATCGAAATTAAAGTATCTTCAAAGTAAAAAATTATTCATCCATGTATCCTTGTATATCGCCTAGGCACCTGCATATTACAGCTACATTATGTGCACATGAGAATCATTCATTGACAATTTGAACATGAATTTTCCTCCAATTTCACAAGAACTGAAACCTCAGACTTCACGAGGAACTCAACTCTCAAATACTTTTGTATACTTCATGACTTGCTATCATTTAGTTGTGAGTCTCAAGTGCCTTATTGTTTGGGAACTAAATCTTCATTCCAAGATTCAGACATACCTCTCTTTTAAACAACACGCCGAGCCATTTCACTACAATTGTACTCCACCGTATGTGTGATAAGTAGCAACTGACCCTTGTTAATCTAATTATTGAATGACTCAGCTATATTAGACGTCATCTCGTTGTAGAGTTGAATATGCATGTGGCAAAAATACAACATCCCACAGAGGTATAAGATTGCTTGTATCTAATCTACTGCAGATTGCCCTCCCTCCACTTGTATAAACATATTGAGATTTTCACTGAAAAGACACTCAGTAGAAGCATAGGCACATACTTTAAAGATATCTCCGAACTCTGCACGGTTGCAGTTTAGTTGAGATTGATGAGCACATGGTATTGACAAAAATAGTGAACAATTTTTTTTTATAAATGTTGTTTAATGCATTCATCAAACGTAGGTTGCAATCATAAATAAAGCATATGACCTTATCATGTTTGATAATGTCATGAATCTTACATAAAAATATATTTTCAACAGAAACAACAGTGAATGCAATAGGGTATAACTCTGGTAAAAAATAACAAGCATAGAGACACGTATTAGATGTCCCTTTTTCAGTAATAAAAAGTTGGCATATGCACGATTAGAATGTAAGCTTATCATCAATAAATACACATGTTGTATACATGAATATTTAAAACGGGTAGATTATTACCGTTACTATTTTTTGTTGTAGCTACAATCAATGTACCCTTAGCACGATCCCTCATGAATGTACCATCAATGAAAAACATAGGTCAACAACTTTGAAAACCATCCAAGCATCCCTTGAATGTGAAGAATACTCTTTCAAAAAGTTTGAGATGTTATTGGACTCTAGAGTAACAACACTACCGGGGTTGGATTTTTCCACAGCTGCATAGTACCACTGAAGCTGGTTACATGAATCCTCGTTTGTACCATAAATCTGGTCTTTTGTAGCTTGAATGGTCCACCATACTTTGTGATAAGATATATGGAAACCATAGTCTTTCTTTAACTACGTAGCTACTTTCTTACCTTTCAATTTATTATCGTTCTTGAAACTTTTCGCAAAAACTTTCCCAAAAGCTTAGGACCCCACCTATAGGATTCACATTGACCAACTTATCAATATATTTGTGTATTAGATTAGCTTTTTATATCTCATAGTCACATGTGCTAGGACACAGCATATTTACAAACCAACCACAACCTTGATTATCTTTCTTCGAGCACATAACATACTTATATTTAATTTTATTCTTAATGAACTTAAAATTAAATTTTATCTATGTAGAATATTTAATTATTGTTTCCCTAAAACCTTGATTCCCTCCAGTGAATAATGCTCCAAACCCCTCCCCCTTTAAGATATCAGCCTATGCATCCGCTAAACATGACTTCTTAGGCAAACTATGACACACAAGTCATAGCTAGGTATACTTTGTGAATCACAATACTCTACTGATTGAGAAACATCTTCGGACGCCGTATTTTAACAATTACTTAAACAAACATCATGCCCATCCTCTTTTATTTGGTCAGAAATGTAGATATTAACACCCACTAATATAATTGACTTCATTTCACATAACATGAATATATTAGGCATCATCGCACTCCAACACACAATAACTGAAGTTACCAACACAATAAAAAAATAAAAAGTTAACCAATTCCTGATTAGACCATTTGGAAAGAATCTGATTTCTGAAGTCATTGTATGATTGCCATGAATAATGAAAAGCAACTTTCCTTTTCCCTTGTAATTAGTCACAAAAATACAACATTCACGGATCTCTGAGCTCTGAAAATGGTGGGTTTGATTTGGAGAAAATCTTATGGGTCAAAATATTGGCCCTCCTTTCTTCTTTTCTCAAAGACTCTGTCTTAAGAAATGCCTCATTTTGAATTTTTTAAAAATTATTACGAATTCAGGAGTGATTGGACGATCTATCTCTAGTCCTACATTTGTTGCGGAGGAAGACATCTATTCTATAGCTTCATCGTGGAATACAATGATGTTGGGTGTGGGTTTTGATTAAAAATATTAATATCTTTATAGTTAATTTAAACTCGGGACCCGCCCCGCCCCGCCCGGCCAGGAATTTTTTAAACTCGGGACCTGCCCCGCCTCAATTTGGAGTTGGACCCGTCCCGCAAACCCAGCAGGTTTACCCGTCCCAACCCGCCTACCAACCTATTTTTATTATACATATCAAATGAAATACAAAAAATATCTTAAATATTAAAATATAACATCAATATGCATTTGAATGATTTAAACAACAATAAATACAAGAAATAATTCATTTCAAGTTTCAACATACTAAATCTAAATATTTAAAATTATACATATATTGTTCATTAAAAATTAAAATGATAAAATCAATTAATGAACCCTTGTACAACTTATGTTCGTGATTTTATGAGCATATCTAATCTAATATTTTAATGAATATATTAATTAATACTCTAGTTCTTATATATTTAATTATACATATGTAATATAATGTATTCATGTAGTTATATATGTATATGCAGGGTGGGTTCGGATGGAACCAGGAACCGTCCCAGACCCGATGGGTTTTAGGTAAAACGGGTCGAAACACGCCCCACGACCCGTTTGACCAGGTTTTTACCTGGCCTAAACGGGGCGGGTTCGTGGCGGGTCCGTGTTTGAACCCATCCCATTGTCAATAAAAGAGGAGCTCTCGGCTAAACCAAATTTCCAAGTTATTCCAAGTAAAAGAATTCATCCAAAATTCAAATGTATATTGTTTGTGAAATTGTCTTCCACACCACCAAAAATCTTACTAATTCACCTTGGGCTTTCTTTTCTTTAATGCATCATCCTTCCTTTGCAATTAGAATGATAAACTTTGGTAGCTTTAAACATAAGCGAAGGACCCACAACTCCTTAGACTCAAGAGATGGACCTCTTTTCATAAAATATACTACCTCCGTCCACGAAATTTATGCTCACATTTTTGCACGTGGTTTAATGCAATATATCGGAGGGTATTACGGGATATTGTGAGGTCCATTTTGAATAAAGAGAATATTTATGAAAAGTATATCATATGTACTTTCCATAAATACTTTCTTTACTCAAAACGAACCTCACAATATCTCATAATACCCTCCGACATATTGCATTAAACCACGTGCAAAAATGTGAGAATAAATTTCGTGGACGGAGGGAGTATATTTTCAATTACCAGGAACCCACAGTTGTTTGAAGAATACACATATTATCATAATATTAATTGTTATAGTACAAAAATATACAAATATACCCTTCATGATCTAATAAACATATATGATGCACCCACAATATTTAATTGCACCCATCTTGAAGCTGTCATTGTCGAAACCAGAGATCTACTAACACTCATCTTGAAGTTGCAAATGCACCCACCATATTCAATTTCACCGCTACCATCTTCATCGAAATCGAGAGAAGAACACCACCAATTTCAGCCATGGCCACCATAAGACGAAGCTCCTCAGCCGTTGTCGAAGCCCAGTTCAATCAGCGCACTAAACCACTGTTGAAGACCACAACTCGACGTCGAAGATGGCCCAAAATAAAAACAGATCATGCATAAGAAATTGTGCACGAGATTCGTTCAACACCGAAGAAATAAAATAAAGATTTGGGCAGATTTTGCACCCGAAATTGATGATGGAATTTGTGTACATGCCATTGGACGGTGCTAGAGAAAATGAGTTTGCGTCAACATCAATGAACCTCGCTTCTTAATGGAGGTGATGAATGGTGGCCCTTCGCATTTAGGCAGTGGCAGCGACCATTTTGACTTTGAACGGCTGGGCAGATGGTGTGGATTTGGACTACGGGTGGTAGCGGAATACTGTTGTTAGGAAAAAGAGATATTATGTCAATTGGATAATACAAACTGTAAAATAAAAACTAAAAAGGGATACAACTGGGGAAGATAAATACACGGAAATAACACATGAAAACAAAGGAAATAAAACTGCCGTCGAGTCGAGGAGTCCTCTTCCCCAAAGCGAATATTCCCCGGTAGTGATCTTCGGTCTGGAATAACGCTCCCAAAGGTAAAACGACATATCCCTTCAAGTGTGCAGCACCACAAGACTTGAAGTTCCGGCGAACAGAAGAACTTTATGAACTGGACTGCACCTATAAGCTATATGCAGAAGAATGTCAACAGTTATGAGATTGATTGCAATCAATCCGTGTTGACCTGCCATAAATGAATTTAGCATATTTTTTGTGCTGATACGAGATGGTCAGAGCTTAGTCGGCTTTAGGTTCATTGAACCTGGCCAGTGCTGAGTCAAGATCCAAGTCCAAGGGCTCGGCTTAGCTCGGCGCGCACGCTTGTGGCCGTTTTGATTGTCAATCAATCAACTATAGTTTGATTAGCTTTGTTGACTTCTTACTAATATTATGTATATTAGTCTTCTCGTTTTCCAATGTGGGATGAGAATTAATTACATAATTAATTCTCTCCATGATTCACAGTTTAAACTTTGATTTATTGACTCAATTTCTCACTCACCATTAACTGGTTTTGTGAGTATTAATACATTAAATTCATCTACTCCGAGAGTAGAACGCACTCGTACCAATTAACTTTTGAGATATTAATTTTAATTTCTTCATTTTATTGGTCAAACATTATCAATTAATTTATTTAATATTTAATTAAATATTAAATATTTCCAACAACTGTGACCATGAAGACAAGGCATGCTGCCGAGTCAGCGGCGGTTGGAGAGATTTTTTTCAAGAAAATATGTTTTGTTTCAGGAGATTTGAGTAGAAAATTTGTTCTCTTTTCTCTCTCTCTCCCCCTTTGTGTGTGTAGTTATAGATCTATCACCACTAAACATATGTCCAGATTGTCTTTGTTGTGCGCCTCCATCCCCAGGATCGATGTGTTGCATTTGCTGCATTTATCCTCCACCAACTATTTTTGGTTTTGGTTCAGATTTTGGGTTGAGGTTTTGATTTTGAGTTGTGAATTTTGGTCAATTCCACGTTAAACAAAAAAGAATTTAATTCTAATGACATGATTCTCGTTTGAGGAACATTATAACACATAAAGACATACATAAATACTCTCAACCAGCGTGGGGAAGACAATGACAACAACTGCGACAATATTGATTTTCGATTGAGAGTGTTGAATTTTTATTTTCTTTAGGAATTGTGGGTGCACAATTTTGATGTAGAGTGAGAGAGTAATTTTTGAAAATTTTATGCAAGTGTACTCAATTTTAGATGAGTGTATTGAACTTAATGTGTGCAATTCAAACACCTATAGATGCATATAACATGGGCTATTTTCAATTTATGCTCTTGGCCCAACTCCTTTTCTTTCTACTAGCATTAAAAAAAATTGCTTCATTATTTTTCAATTGATCTCAATAAAAATTATACATGTATATTATTTAAAAAAATATCCTCATTTATAAAATAGAAAAAATACTTTTCTCAAAAATTAAATTTAATTCATCAATATAATATAAATAGTGCATAAATTCTTATCATATTAAATGTCATGCTCCTTATAAATTTCGAAAATAAACTAATACTTCTCCCGTCTCAAACTCATTTGCTATTTTACTATCAGTCTTCTAAATTAAATTGAGTTTAATTGATGAAAGATGAATGCGTATGTGTAAAATAATAGCATGAACTATAAATATAATAGTGTATGAAAATACTTAATGTAAAAAATAATGTTGTTTTATTGTCATATATGAAATATCAATGGAAGTAGGAACATTTTGGGTATGTAACAAACAAGTATTGGCAGAGTGAATACTTTTACCATATAAACTAAGTACTTTTTAACTCATCATTAAAAGGAACTAATTGTATATCGTAAAACTGTTTCATATATGAATACTTTGAAAGATGTGAATCATTTCACTATACAATATTAGTGACTTCCACTTGAAAGTATTAATCCTAGAAGATACAATTTATTTCACTAAAGAGAATGAGTCGAAGGATATGAATTTTTTATCAAAATATATTTCATTCGTTCCAAAAGACATTGCAGTGTCTTTTGGACTTGCAATTTAGAAAAAGATAAAATAAGTATATTTTTATGAATATTATATGTATATTATGGAAGTAGAGTTTAATAAATAATTTTCACTTTTAGACATGCTAACTTTTTGCGAAATGGATTAAAATAAAGAGTATGTAATGTCTTTTAGAACGAAGGAAGTATTATAAAATGATTCATATATCAACCATTTTTACTTTCATACTTTTGAATGATGAATGTATCACTTCATGTATAGTAATATAAAGATGTAAAAAAGTAACTTGGAAAAATGCACTTAATTAGATAATTAGGATTGAAGTGGTTAACCACCCAACCTTGTCCACAGATTGTTATAACTTTCGAAAAATTCAAATTAAATGCTTTGTAATATGGATCCAGTTTCATTGTAAATCACAGGGGGCCAACGCATATAATTATCATGCAATTGCCAATAGTGCGACAGATTCATGAATAGTGCCTAATTTTTAACCTTTTTTTTTTTTTAAAGAAATTACAATATATTTTATACACACGCATACATAAATTATATCCTCCAAAAACGAAAATTCAACATTCGATTATTAAAATCAGATAAACTCATGCAAACGAAATTTACATTTAACATGTTTAAAAAAAAAAAAAAAAAAGGAAAGGAAAGGCAATGTAGAATTCCTAATACTTTTCTTGACCCAGGATTAAAATGATAATCACAAACCATCAATATGCAGATTGTTGCTTCTGAATCCCTCTAGTTCCACTCTCTCCCTAAACTCCTCCAGTTTCATCGTCTCACTGAACCCAACTCGAACTTGACGATCATCATTCTTGCTACTCTCTTCTTCCTCCAGTTTCTTCTTCTCACTGAAGCTAACTCGAACTTGAAGGTCCTCGTTCCCGAGTTCCTGTTGTTCCTCCAGCATTTTAACAGCTGAAATGGCTGCAGAAATGCTGCAGTCAACCACACAAATACTTTCAAGTGTCGATATATCTCCTAGACTTGGTGGGATCTCAACCAATTTGGGCAGTCCTCCAAGGACAAGCTTCTTTAAGCATGGGAAACTTGAAGAGTCTGCATTCCAGTGAATCAGATAACATGACTCAATTTCAAGAAATTTCAAGCTTGGGAAGTTCCCCTCAACAGTCCATTTGGGTCCTCTAGCCGACGCATGCTTCAATTTGAGGACTTCAAGATGGGGCAACAAATCAATTTTTGACAAGTCACCCCAGTGAAGCTCACAATCTTCTAAACTCAACTCTTTCAGGGAATGCGGGAAATTGAGTATCGGTAGCAAATCATTTCGATCTGGCACTGTATAGAAAGAGCATTTTAGTGATTCAAGATTCCCTAAATTGCCCACATTGAAGAGATCATACCACGAACTTTTCCCACCTTCCCCTGAGAAATCATCATACAAGATACTCAGTTTCTTAATGTTGGGTATCCTCCTACAAACCTCTTCACTAAATCTGAAATCCAAAACTTTCTCAACCGTCCGCAGATTTTGCAAAACAATGTAATCTTTGTCATCCCTCGGAGGGGGATCGGACAGAGAAAGTTCGTGAAACTGGAGATGCCTAAGCTCTGGCATCTCCCAAATCTCAGGTGGAGCAACAACTTTGTCAATGTTTTCATCAATTATCAATGTCTGCAATTTCCAAAGTTTCGATATTGATGAAGGAAGCTTGTAAGTATGAATCCAACCAACAGGGGCACCGACCGATTTGCAGGCTAGGAACCGCAAGTTAACTTGTTGAAAAGTAGTATCTAGGGAGTCACTAGTCAATACTCTCAATTTAGATTTATATGACATCATGGCACGACTGTCACATATTAGGGTACGTGCATGTGGTGCTGATTCCAGAGTATGAAGGACTGGAGGATTCTCAGCAGTGCTTCCATGAATTGTGATTCGATGCTCCCAATTCTTTTCTTGTGGAGTGCCAAACATTGCCTTAAAAGGAAGAAACTTCTCCTTCTCAGCTACTCTTATACATAAATCTCTCAAAAGATCATGCACTTTACATGTTTTCAATTTCCCATTAGATTTTACACTAAGAGGTAAAATGAGGTTCCTATCAACAAGATTCTTGAAGTAATCCTCAGCAACATCTTCCATGATTTTGTGTGAACTTGGCTTTACAAATCCCTCCGCCATCCAAAGTTTAATTAGCGTGGAAACACGAATCTCTTGGTCTTCTGGAAATACTCCCATGTAAAGAAAACATGGTTTCAAATATGCAGGCAAGTGACTATAACTAAGAGATAATATCTCCATCTGATTATCCTCTTCTGAAGCAAGAATTGTGCTAATGTTTTCTGCAATACTCTCCCAAAATTGTGGCGTCCTTGAAGATTTTTTAAGAAGCCCCCCAATCACAGCAATTGATAGGGGAAGTCCTTTGCATTGCCGAACAATTGACTTCCCAATTTTTTCCAACTCAAGAGGGCAATCTTCTTCCAAAAATACCTTGTTACGAAATAGTGCCCAACTTTGATTCTCATCTAAGAGATCAACCACAAGTCCCACGGAGCCAAAACGATTATCTAACTTAAATGTCCTAGCAGTTACAATAATTCGACTTCTACTGTAATTTTCTGGAAAGAAAAACTCTATCTTGTCCCACACCTCATTTTCCCACAAATCATCTAAAACAATTAAGTATCTTCTACCATTCAATTTCTTGTATAATCGTTTACCTAATTCTTCTTGTGTTTCTTCATCTAGTTCGCTAGTGGGTTCCTCTAGGCTAGAAAGTATGTCCAAAGGAATTTGTCTCAAATTGTAATGTAGTGATACATTAACCCAAGCACGAACATCAAAACATTGCATAATAAGAGGATTTTCAAAAGCACATCTAGCTAGTGTGGTCTTACCTACTCCACCCATTCCAGAAATTGGGATTAGTAGCCGATCAGGTTGATGTCCGGTGAGTGCAGCCAGGAGTTCACGCAAGTAGCCGTCAAAACCCACCATAGGAGTCTCCGCAAAGGTAGAAGGAGGTCTTGAAGGATTAGCAGGCGGTGACTCCTCTTTGAGCCTCCGATCCTCTTTAACCTCCATAACCTTTACCATCGCAGAATCCAACTCCTGAATCTCTTTCTTCAGATCCAGCACCGGAACACAACTAAATTTACTGGATCCGGCAATAATTTGATCCAGCACGTGGGAGTCGATTACGTCTTCAGCCGCATGAGCTGCAGATGCAATTAGGCTCTCCCAATCTGCGGCTTGTTGTTTACTCATTCCTCCATGACAATTATCACTCTCTAAAAACTCCAGCAGGGAATCAAGCTTTTCCTCAAGAGATTCGATCTGGTTCTTGTCGAGGGAAGAGGAAAGGCGAGGATTACTTTGGATGCTGTTCAAAGTATTCGAAAGAGAAGCCAGAGCCGCATAAGCTGCTGCCATATCTCGTGAAACCTCTGATCAGATATTTGTTCAAAGGAAAGAATATTAGATCGATTTTGTGTTTGGGTTCATCAATTATGGAGTACGTACAACCTTCCACTCAAAGAAGCAGATTCAACCATTTTTATTCAACTCCATTCTCAAAAAACCTCAATTATTTTCTTTTCAGCTTGGGCCCCACCTACTTTATCTAATAATTTATGACAAATCGGAGGATTTTTTTTTTATTTTTTTATTTCAAAATTTGCCAATACTTAAATGGGATTAAAAAAAAATATACTACCATCTTCTGTAAGAGATTGCTTTTAAAAAAAAAAAATTGTCCTACAAAAATTTACTACTCTTAAAATAAAAATACATTTTAAAATCTTCATCCTACACATTCTAATTATCACACATTTTTTTTATATATTGTGTAATGGAAAATACCCAAATATTTTAAGGGATGGAGGAAGTAGAGTGATAAAATTAAGGGTAGGTCTCCTATAAAATTTATTTATATTAAGAAACTATAATTATTTAATACAATTATTGATATTATCATATGCATTCATTATAATCATATTATACATTATAAAATATTATGACTGAAAACGGGTGCGATTGTGTGTTTGTATTCTGTTTTGCAAAATGTTGTTAATAATGTTGAAACAAAAGAAACAACAGAAAACTTAAACAGAATTTGCGAACAGAATTAAAAAAATTTCATACACAGTCTCATGGCAAAACTTTACTAAATTGAACAGTGATACAAACAATAAACAACCAGATCTAACATATGAGATATAAATAGAGAACATACTCCGTAAATACAATCTATGAAGTGTATGTCTGACATATTTCTAGGCTAATCACGACTCTGTAGAAGGTTTTGTATTGTAAAGTGCGAAAGCTATTGAACAACACCGTTGTGAAGCGCAGTAGCTATCAAACAACTTGAAGAACAATCCTAACTAGCACCTAGACTTGCTACGTAGTGTACTCAATCGGTTGGGCTCTTCTTGTGTGTTCCCATGCATCTTCTATATATAGGCAACAAGTACTGCACGTGTAGAACACTTAGACCACGGTTATTGTGATCTAGAACTCCTCATACTAGCTTTCACTCTCTTTGTAACTACTTCATGATGTCCTCAACTTCTCATTCTAAAATCTGCAACTGCTTGACCAAAACCAAGTTGATCTTTAACTTGCATGTTTAGACATTGAAAGACAACATATAATAATCGGAGTTTAGTGTTTATGAGAAATGACAAATTCTGAAGTTGTCATAACATGTTGCAACATATTGCATAACACTAATTAAGCAGAACATCAACAATGATGTTGGTCAATACATGTAAAGTGTCAGTATATGCATGTATTGGTACTGTGAATATACATAATGGTATAAATTTCATACTATGAAACTAGTTCACCCTAGATTTTAAGTAAGATTAAATCAGTTTTAAGTCAAAAGCCCTGTTAAAAAATTTGTGGAAAAACTTGTGTAAGACAATCACATGGTATGGCAGTTTATAGACTAGCACAAATTAGCATTCATCATTTTCAAGATGTTAATGCATCATACCCAACTTAAATACAATCTCAAGTAAAACAGTCTCACACAATACCCACTCAACTTTTTGTCAGGGAAAAAACTTCTTTAAGAATGAAATCTAGTCAAAATAAATATAACTTCTCCAATAATAACACTAAAAATAAATAACATGGACTGTAAAAAATAAAAGAAAAATTATTATATAAGATAAGGTCACATATGCACCAATCCATGTAATTGTCAAACCATATTCTAAAAATAAAAATTCAAAATTCTCTGACACATATACACAAAAGTCGACGTGGTGCATCCAAATTCCATGGAAAGTGTGGCCAAATATGGTTTAACGATTGAAAAAAAGGTACTGAGAGGCGGCGGCAGTATAATGTTGGGATATCTAAAAGACCCAGAGGAAACAACAAAATACACGAGGGATGATGATTAGTTTTATGCTGGTGCGCCCATACATTCAGGCGTGATCCATATACAATATGGGTTATCTTTGTGTCCAATTGCACCATACAAGTACAACTGGTGCACAATAGACCTACTCATTATATAAATGCTTGTACTTGGTGTGGGATGATAGAGTATGATAAAAAAATATCACGAATTTAAATTTTATTATATGCTCAGCTTAATTAGTTGAGTGCTTTATAATTATTGTTATGTTATTCCAGCATAAACCTGAAGATTTACCTTTGAGATCAACAGAAAATTGAAGATACACATACAATTTATAAATTTGTATTTAAAATGAAGAGAAAAATATCAAATTTATAGTGGATCGATCAAAAAATCTATATTCACTTTGAATACGTCGTCTTGGGGCTTTATCAGGACTAACAAACAAAAGGCCTGAAGACGAAAGTGATATGAGAAAATATTCATGTTCTAGAAAAAATCTCAATATCGTATTCACCCAGGAAAAAAAAATAAAAATTGTGGTTTTATTACTTAAATATGTTTGTATTATCGAAAAGCCAGGGTGTCAACAAGTCAAGTTTTACTACAATTATTTGAAATGCGTTTGGATAACATTCTTTTTCGATTGGGTATGGCTTCGACTATTCCCATAGCCAGCCAATTAGTTAACCATAGCTATATTTTAGAGAGGCATCTTTACTAAATACGGAATTACAATGAGAACACTTAGAGATTTTGTATGCACAAAAATTTCTATGAACAAGAAAGGTGACAATTCGTTAGTTGGAACTTGGAAGTATAAGACTGTGTGTGTGGGTTTTATTTTGTTAAATATTATTAAGAATGTTGGAACAACTTAGACAATATTAACGCACGGGGAGACTTAAACATAAAGTTGCAAATGGAATTTAAAACATCACTAAAATAAGTAGTGATATAAATAATAAAATAAGACTTAAAACTAGAGACATATTCTTTAAACCATATGATCTATGAAGTGTGAATGAAACCTAACACTAGGCTAACCACGACTTTATAAAAAAATTTGTATTGAGAAGCATGAGAGTTATCAATCAACACTGTTGTGAAGCGCACTATCAACCAAACAACATGAAAGACAATCTTATCTAGAGACATAAACTTGATATGCTTCAAATATGATTGGCTTCAAGTATTGTGTTCCCATGCTCCCTTTATTTATAGGCAATGTACTCAACATGTTAACTCTCCAAGACCACAGTTTTCATGATTTTTAAAAAACACTTTCATCCACTAAACTCCACCTCTTTTGTAACTGCCCATAATGTATCTCAATTCTTCATTCTAAATCTGCAATCACCTAACCAAATAACGTCTTGGATCATCAACCTGCATGCTTTGATATTAAGAAACATTATATAAAATTTGGAGTTGGTGTTAGAAGAAAGTGTAAATTCTGATGTTGCCAAAATATATTGTAACGTTCTGTACAATATTGGCCAAAACATATATCAATAAATAAGTTTCATAGTATGAAACTTATGCGGTTATACCACAAGATTTACTTACTAATACTATTGTTTATATAAATATTCACTGATACCATGAACATTTTACATTATAGTATCAATAATTATATCTTGTGGTATCAGTAGATACATCTTATAGTATAAATTTTATAGGAGTACTACTCTTTAGTATGAGTAACCTCATATCTTCTTTAAGACTTAAACTATTAAGATGAAATATTAGATGAAAACTATAGTTTATTTCACATAATATTGAAGACTTATTTATTGAATTCCTTCTAATGACCTGAGGTGGTTCCATTCATAACGGTCTCTATATTAGCGCATCTTGCAGTTGTAATAAAAATTAGTTAAAATCGATCATCCTACATCAAGTTATGAATTGTTAAAATAAGTCACTTAAAATCATTTTTTATTAATTCTATCTATATTTAACTCGGGTTCTATTTATCTAACTCCAATCACTTTGACCTTCATACTTAAAAGAGTCAACTTTTACTACTCTAACTAACAATTTACGCCACTCTATTATACCATTTCTCAGTTGTTTTGAACTACTTAAACATCATTAAATTTTATATTTTGGTTTTTTGGATTGTTTTATAAAATGAAAATTAGTCGAGCGCGTGCATGTACAATAAGGAGGGCATCCGATACCTTGCTAAAAGTATAGGGTAAGATGGAATTACCACGCATATATATTAGGAAATTTGGACAAGTAATTGAGGGAATATTATTATTTTATCCTATTCCAGTTTTTTAAAAGTTCTATTCAATTATATTGATAAATAAATGATAAGTGTCAACCTATATACGTTTTGACCTTTGTTCAATTTTTTAATTATTTTATTTATTCATTTTTTATAATATTTTTTTCAAAATTCTTCATTATTTTTGCTTTTCAACCATGATTCGACATGGATATATTTCTCTATTTCCTCAACAAATAAAAAATGGGAATTTATAACTTGGTGTGTATGGTAGAGTGTCTTTAAATTAGGTTTATATTTTGCAATCACTTACAAATAGGTTCACCTGTGCAAACAAATAAAATTATTTGCACAAACGCACAAAATTCATTGCTCAATAGATAAACAATTATTTGCACAACAGACAAATAATCATTTGCACAACAAACTAAAATTTGATTGTACAATAAACCAAATTACTTTATACAAATTATTAATTTACAAAATTCAATTTGCGCACTATATATTTTTTGAAATTTCAAACATATTTTTTTATTTAATTTTGTTTGCATAAAAACGAAAATACATTTTGCACAATTGTTACATTATCTTTGCACATATGAGAAAGACAATATGCACAAGTCATAATTACACCAAAAATTGGAAAATTACATTTCAAAATTTACATCTCAAAAGCCGCAAAAAAAAAAAAGTTTACAAAATGCATGGTACATTTTAAAGTATTATTTTTAAATTAGTATAATATATTAAAAATAATTATATTATTCAACTCATATTTATTCTATTATATAAAATTTTATATTAATTTGAAAATAATATTTAAAAAATATATAAATCTAAAATTATTTCAAAATAATTTATCTCAAATCACCGATCACCAACTGCAAATTAAAACTCATTTTCATCAATCAAAGTAAAAATAACATATTACCACCCCTGGGATGACACGTGGTTTAAGAAAAAAAAAAAATTTAAATAAAATAGTGGTATATGGGTAAATGTGTGGAAATTTTGTGAGTGTGCATGTAAATCGATGTTTTCTTTTTAAGTAGTATGCAAATTAATTTGGAACAACCCAAAATAGAAAATGTGCAAATTGATTAAGGATGGAGGGAGTATATTAATGGGACAAAAAACAAAATACCCATTCTAATAAAATAAAAAGATTTTTACCCACTTTCTTTTAAAAAAAAGTTTTCTACCCACTTTCATATAAAAATACACATATACCTTTATTAAAGGCTATTTAATGTGTATATAATAAATATCAATCATTAATATATATTTAATTACTATTGTATTAATATTAGTTTTTTATTAAAATTTTATTATTTATAATATTACTTAAAATTCAGTATTTTATAATTTAATCAGATTTATTTATTTATTATTTACTAATTGTACGACTTTCAATAATTTTTGGTGTTTAATAAATAACTATAATCATTAATATTTAACTTTAATTGTATTAATATTAATAAAGTTTAATTTAGTAATAATTGAATTTAGTAATATTTCAAAATACAATAATGATTTATTAAAATTTAGATTTTAAGACTTAAGAGTATTAAGAGCATTTTAGGAAAAAAATACTAAGTGGGTAGAAAACTTTTTATTTAAAGGAAGTGGGTAAAAAACTTCTTGTTTTATTAGAATGTATATTTTACCCCATTTCCACTATATTAATTGAGTGTTGACTTTTTAGATGTGCCCGTCAGGTTTCCACAATATAATGAAAAGTTAAAAATATTGATTGATGAGTTACATACATTACATGTGATTGAGATTGAAAATATTGGTATTGATTAAAATATGGACAGATATATTAATATCTGTAAATTTTAAAAATTATAATATTTTAATAACAAACAATTAATATAAAAATAAAAAAAAATCAAAAAAAATTTACATCTGTTATAAATTTATATAAAATACATTATTGTTTTGATTTTTTTTCTAAATTTATTGATATGTAATTTCTCATTATTTTTCTACACTTTAGCAATATTAGATTATATTTGTAGAAAAAATTAATCGATATTAATATTGCAGATCGATATTTATAATTTTTTATGAATATTCTAAAAATATCATTTTTATCCATTATTAATATTGATAACCATGAAAAATGGACATATTAGAAAAATATTTTGTGGTTGCTGCTTGTAATAATAATGAATAATGTGGTATTCCATTCAGTAAAAGGATATTTATTTAATTACTAGATGTTGTTAATTTTAAATTCATAAATAATTTCTTAGTTTTATTTATAAATGAGTTTTATAATGTTTTATATTAAGAGTAGATTTTATATGATAACGACTCATAATAATTTTATCATGAAACTGTTTTAAAATATCAAAATTTGGTCAAATGTATTAAAATATTTATCACGAGTATCAAAAGTTAGGTTAATAAATTCTATAATAATTATAATATAATATTATTAACTCAAATTTTTTATACTTATGATTAAAGTTTTTACATTTTTAATTAAATATTTAATATTTTAAAATTGGTTCTTGTACTAATATCCACTTTACCTTATAATAATACTCACCTTATCTTCTGCTCAAAAAAAAAAAAAAAAATCACATTATCTACTATATCTATATTTTTAGAATTGTACTCAGCCCTTTAAGAATAGTATAAGGATAAAAAAAAAAAAAAAAAAGACCCAGACATAAAATTGCGTGGCATTTTATCAGCTTTTCATATATTCCACGTATCCGCATTTAAAAGTACTCCCTCCATCCCATAATTATTTTCACACTTTCATTTTTCGTCCGTCCTACAATTATTTTCACACTCAATAAATGAAAATTATTACTTTAACTTTATCCTCACAATCCAACTAATCTCATTATTTTAATAATATAACTTTACATAACACTCTACTTTTCTTAAAAAGCGTGTCATCTCAAAGGTGAAAACACATCTGGGACGGAGGGAGTAGTATTTATTGCTCTAATTTGACAATTACTGAATAAATTGGGCAATTTGCTGGATAGCCAAGAATAAATACTTTTAATTCAGAAGTAATAACATTAAGCGGGGATAGCTCAGTTGGGAGAGCGTCAGACTGAAGATCTGAAGGTCACGTGTTCGATCCACGTTCACCGCATTCTATTTTTTATTTTTGCATTCATTTATTTTTTTAACGTCCTCCTCCCAAGTTATTTGTATTCTCCCATCTCTATCTCAACTCACATCAGTATTTAGCATAGAAAAATGATTTGCATTCATTTTTTTAGCATAAATGTGATCTGGCTGGCTTGAAGTTTTGATTAGGCATATATCTCACCGTCCAATACCCATATCATTTCTCATCAAAGCCTACAAATAGGGATATAAGTGAATCGAGTTGTTCGCAAACTATTCGGGTCTTGACTCTAAAAATATTCGTTTAAATTTGGCGAGCTCAATTATTTTATCCACCTTAACCTCATTTAAAATTTTATTTTTGCAGTTGAGCATATATCTCAACATCCAATACCCATACATTTCTCATCAAAGCCTGCAGATAAAAAAGAGGGTGACATTTTAGAAAGATGAATCAATCAGGTTCTCATTAAAGAAATATGCAAGACTCAAAATTTTCTCGATGAGACGGTTCAAAAATCTAGCATAAATTAACACCCATTCTTCCAAAGTGTTAGAGTTATTACAAAATTATGCTAGTTCTGTCTCATTATGAGACCATCTCACGCAAAACCTACTCAACAAATATTTGGTACATTATCCTACATACCACGTCTCAATATTTGAGCATTACAACTACTTCCCTTGTTCCATAATTCTGCAAAAATGCTCCCTTATGATCTGTCTGAATCCCTCTTCTGTGCTTCTCTTGTGCCCCAGAAATTGCAAACAGCTACAAAGGACCAACACATGGTATTCTCTCAAATGTTGAAGACATCTCTGGAGCTCTGTCATAATCCTGATCAGACAAACATCACAAATATTCAGCCCTCGACTCATAATATCAAAAAAGAATTCATACTAAATTAGTCCTGTTTAACGTGATATGATGAGTCGGGATGTTTCTTCTTTCTGCTCACCTTTTCAGTTACAACAACGATTGGCGACGCATCATATAGGATTTAAGTGCTTGAACTCTTGTTCGCACCATCTCCAAATCCTAGGATTGTATAAACATCAAACTCTCTATTTATATGAATGTTGAAACCAACTGAACAGTCTGAAAATCAAACGAAGGCGTATAAGGGCAAAGAGAACAAAATACTGAAAACACACCGCAACAAGATATAAACACACTTTTGACATTACACGGAGTTAGTAAATCCTGTAATTTAGGTTGGATCCAATATTAATCTTTTTCCTTTCTACTTTATCAATTTTGGTCTGAGGGTGTCTTACAGTCATTTTTTGTCCAATTTTAAAGACTTTTTCACGAAAAAAGACAAATCGATTGAAAATTGTGTCCAACACTGAAATGGGATACCCTAGGACAAAAATTGATAAAGCCGAAGGAAAAATGATCTATATTGGATTCACCCTAAGTTACAGGATGTAAATTGATATCAACTCACGCAACATATGCATCTAATGCATATACGAGATACTGTCATCTGTAAAGTCAAAACAGCATTCTAACATCGGAAAATAGAGTATGGCATCACGTACATCAAATCGAAA
Source organism: Prunella vulgaris (assembly GCA_026898435.1). Taxonomy (NCBI): domain Eukaryota; kingdom Viridiplantae; phylum Streptophyta; class Magnoliopsida; order Lamiales; family Lamiaceae; genus Prunella; species Prunella vulgaris. Next base: position 101,764 of record JAPKLY010000430.1, on the reverse strand, counting down.
TGAGGACATGTTTACCTGCAATTGAAATATGTGGTGATCACTGAAGTCTAGGCGATCCACATATGCTGGTGCCATCTGCAAATAGTTGACAACTCCTTGAACACATGACGATGTGTGATGAAATCAATATACATGTGGCTAGAAGCAAGAATCCAAATAAGACAAATAAATAGCTAATTATAAACAGCATAGGGAGTAGTACCTTTTCGATACTACGAACAAAGGAATCAGCAAAACCAATTCCTGAAAGGCATAACACGATTATATTTTCTACAGCACTCAGTGAAACTTTACGTGATACATCTTGACATGGCATGAAGTGATTAGGAGCCACAATAGTGAAGAAGATTGGAACATTTTTGTTTACATTTTTAACTGTTAGTTTAATGGCATCAATATCCTTATCGTGTACCTGCAAGACATAGGTACATCAAAGTCTGGAATTATTTCATTCAAGATTCATCTCTGAGCCAACAGAAATCTTGGAAATTTATGGTCATTAGAGTATATACCATGTTAGAATGATGGATGACTAGAATATCAGCTCGACTAACTGCAGTCAAAGGTTCCCTTAATGGGCCGAGTGGACGTAACTGATGATTCCCCCATGGCATCAAGGCATTCACCATCACTATCTCTAGATCACGCCACACGCTCAAATGCTTCCTTCCAAATGATTATAGTTCACACAAATGAGCACAAATCTAACCTTGTTCTATTACCTCAAGTAAATGGCATTTCTAGAGCATACTTAAGATGAACACAAAGATTCACTAGATTTCCCTATGCGCCTCAAGAAATTACAAAATACAGAAAAAATGGTTTTCTTTTTAAAGGTTTTCATGTAAGAAATGTATACATGTATTGGCAAGCGATACTGCAAGAATATGAAACAAATTTATCATAAAACAGCTTCCTCTGCATTGATGGAGATACAATATTTGGTCAGAATTGAGCGAAATGCCTCTGAGAAGATATAAGCATTACCTGCATCCCATCATCTAGGATAGCAACCCTAATTTGATTTGTGCTCGATAGAAATTCTGTTTTGTTTTCTGAAATTAGTTTCTGAAAACTAGCATGGTAAGAAATGAAACCATTTGTTCAAGAAATCTAGCAGCAGTGGCTGCTCGATTGGGCCTACGCCAATTTTTGCAGCTGTTTCCTGCAGTTGCCTCTGAAGCATTCTAGCTTCATCAGCACCACCATAGCCCTGAAACAGAGGATTATTCAAAATCTCTGCTAACAATTAGAAAACCTCCAAAACTTCAAAAAAGGACACAAAATTTAATATAGGTAGCTCAAATATATGATAACATCCTTCCATCTAACAACATATTTTCATTTCAACCATATAAACACAAGTCACAGTGCCATTTTAGATATAGGTGACACATAAATTGAGATAAATCATGTAATGCAAAAATGCTTGGAAAATAAAGCAAAAAGGTAAAAGTTAATACCCTACTAAGAATGAGAGGTGAAATTCCATCTTCGGCAAATGAACGCGCGAGGAACTCCACCATTGGAGTTTTCCCATTGCCTCCCCATATCAAATTCCCGACTGTAGTCACCGGAACCGGCAACCTAAACCATCATAACAACATAAATCCCAACAAATAATTCAAAAAAAATATTTAGAATCTTGTAAACAATTTAATTTTAGCCTCTTCGAAGCAAATCAAAATTTCTTCGATATGGAACAAAAACAGAATAACAGGAACCTGACCCCATTTTGATTCCCCTCAATGTTATTCACTCATCAGGAAAACAAATGTGATTGAAGAAATTACCAGTGTTCGCGAAGGATATTTAATGGGTATAATTGGCGGCGGAGGCGGAGAGCGACGGAGTAGAGAGAGGAAGCTAGAGAGAGAAGTGGGATTAGGAAGAGTTGGGAAGCTGAAAGAGCTGAAAGCCAGAGAGAAGTGGGAGTGTAAGCTAGTATTTGTTTTGCGGCTCTTCTTAGAGCGTCTCCAACCCTGCGCTCAGCGCCAGGGTGGAGACGCCTTTTGTCCTCCAAGCCAGCGCCATCTCTAGCGCCACATCCGAGTAAGTGAACAGTGTCGCGCTCATTTGAGCGCTCACTGTCCCCGGCTTTTCTGTGTTTTTTTTTTTTTTTTTTTTTTTTAAGTTTATATTTTATATACTTTTGGATTTAAATGTGATACTTTTAAGTTTAAATTGTGATACCTTTAGATTAAAATTGTGATATTTTTATTTAACAATTAAATTATAATATTTTTAGGATGAATAATTAATTAATTGTAATATTCTTAAATTGAACAATTAAATTGTAATATTTTGTAGTTGAATAATTAAATTAATATGTATGATTGTATGATGTTATTAAATTTAATTTTATTTTATAATTTTTATTCTATAATTAGTAAATTATTTTTAAATTAAAAAATAATTTATATTATTTGAAAATTAATTGTATAAAATAATAATAAAATTATGTAATTATTAAATTCAAATTAATATAAAAAGAATATAATAAAAAATAAGAAAATATATGTAGCGCAGAATGTAGCGCGAACGGTTGGAGATGAACTACAGGTGTCGCGCTAGAATAGCGCGAACTTCGCGCTACTCTAGCGCGAACGGTTGGAGTTGCCCTTACCATCTCCATGTGAGAGAAACGAAAGCAACTTTACATTTAGGATTTTATTTTAAAAGTGGGAGTATACACTATTTGTATTTATTTTAGAATTTGAGTGTGTATTAGGTGTATAATACACAAAAATAAGATCTGTGTATTAATTTTTTTTTTTTAAATTAATGAATAGATTTTCATTAATGCAAATTAGTCAAATCGCTTCCATGTGTTCCTGTATCGGGTTGCGAACCATCCCAAATAATAAAGATAATAACTGAAAATTAAAAGCTAAATTAATTAGCATGTGCACTACTTTGTTTCCACTATGTTACATTCAATGAATTTCATTGTACTCTAGTAAACTCAATTGTTGTTTTATGTTTATTACAGAAGTACCAAAATGCGAAAGATCCTCCAAGCTGCTACATTTAAATGCATAACACAATATTAGAGAATCAGTTTCCACAATCAATTTTGGACTACCAAATCCACGCTCATTCTCATTGCTAACGACCCAATTCAATTTGTTAATAAATTAATAGTTCAAATCGAATCACAATCTGAATCAAGTTAAAATTGAGACACACGAAATTTTATTTTCCGTGTGTATAACATATATAATACTTTGCCTTAGAAATTTGGTTGAATATGATTTTCTTTATGTTAAATCTATAGCTAACCGTGATTGATGTTGTATTATTTAATTGTATTGTAAAAATATAGTAATAAAGAGAATAAATGAATGAGGGAAAAGTAATGATATTAGTAGTGATTGAGTGAAAGAAAAGGGAATGATAGGTTTATAATTATTTTGGATGACTATTTCGTATGAGATTTAAAATTGAATTTTAAAATTTCTAACTCAAATGATACACTGGTCGAAAAATTTATTCTAATCGAGGTGAATTCCAAAAATGTATAGCCTAAGAGATGTTAACATGGTCTACCTGTTTGTTGATAAACAATTAGAGATTTTATTAGGCGGTTATAATAAAATTCTCAAACAAAGAATCAAAGAACCAAATTAGATATATACAAATGTCTTAGTTTTGTATATAACAAATATATCGTGCAATTTAAATATATTTTTAAAAAAATTATATTATTTATTATTGAAAGTTATGTTATGATTATGCTGACAAGTATGCTTTTACTTATATTGAATCTTGATCATTATTTGAAATAAATTACTTATCATTGTGTTGTATATAATTTGAATGACACATAATTACTGTAAACGTTCAAACATAAAGTACAATATTACATTGTAGATAAATGTGATGCTCCCCAGATAACTTATAAAAAAAAATCACATTATCAGTTCCTTCTAACAAGTACTAACTTCACAACCTAGAAGGAATTTGAATATTCCATTGGCAAACGGTTGATGTGTAAGTCTCAGATTGACTTGTCTTGACCAAGGTATTACACCAGTGCATGCTAGTGCACTGAAGATGACCTACAAAGAGATAATTCTTCCGTATTGACTTATGGGATGATGAATTAGACATCAGCGTTTATTTATTTCTAAACCTCTATCAATAAATAGAGCTGTATGAACTTGGTTCGTGTCATTTTGATTTGTTATGGATATGGAATCTTTTGGACTCAATACTTTGCATTTTGAGCAACATTATTGGGAACATGACAGTTGCTAAGATTTAATACAGAGGAACATGAACTTTATGTGTCTTGCATGATTAGTCCCCTCGGTGGGCTCTAAAGGTTCGTCATGCTAAATTTTGCAATTGAAATTTGTTTCGGGTATGATAATAAAGTTAAGTTATCCTTACTCCGAGGAAAAGATATCAAATTAATTAAAGCATTCAGTGGCTTGATTAATTGATGGACAAAAAAAATTTTAATACGAAAAATAATGATTGAGAGCCATATAATTGTAATATGAGTTAAGATGAATAATGCAACATTAATTCTATAGTGGAATGAATTAATGTTAATGGGTTGAATAACATTGGGCTATGTTATTACCCGATGAATTTACTATGTGGCTCTGATCAGGATAACAAAAATATGTTATTTATGAAAGAACGATTATGTAATAAACGTAAAATAACGCAGAAATTTGCCCAGGTCTTGTATTACAAGAGTTGTGACTTAAATGTAGTCTTTGTATTGATGATAATTTTGTATCCCTACAATGATGGCCCTAAAGCCATATTTATAGACGATCTCAAACATGGTATGTGCACCTATCATGCTAAATTGATCAACTAGACTGTTACATATGCTATTTCAGGAAGTATTCACTCTGTCAATGGAAGCTTCCCTTGTATGGAAATTAAATGACTCTAATTATGCCATGAATTATGCATAATGACTATAATTTCTCTTGTAAGAGTTGACCATGAGCTTGGTCCTGCCCGCAGATGCTCAGCTTGCTCGTGCTTGTAGGTGCTCGACTTGCTCGTGCCTGTAGGTGTTCGATTTGCTCTTGCACGTAGGTGCTCGACTTGCTCATGCATGTAAGTGCTCGACTTGCTCATGCCCGCAGGTGCTTGGCTTGCTCGTGCACATAGGTGCTCGACTTGCTCGTGCCCGTAGGTGCTTGGCTTGCTCGTGCCTGTAGATGCTCAGTTTGCTCGTGCCCGTAGGTGCTCACTTTGCTCGTGCCCGTAGGTGCTCAATTTGCTCGTGCCCGCGCCTCATGCTTTATGATATTTTAGCTGTACCACGTCTAATCATTTATGGGCTTGGGCCTATATTTATTGTACCACAACAGGCTCGATGTTAGAGTTCAAGGCACATTAAAAGATTCATTCTTAATTCTCCTACAGATGAGGGTAGCTTAATTAAATGTCCATCAAAATTAATAAGGTG
>JAPKLY010000430.1:63611-96314 GCA_026898435.1 Prunella vulgaris | reverse complement strand
AATAGATATGTATCTTGGATACAAGAATATCAAATAAAATCATGGACTCATTGACTTAATTATTTAGCCAATATTTTTGGAGATTATATGATACAAAAGGGAGGATTATTGTGGGAATATATGATATTCAAGAATTTTCCTTGTGAGAAAAATAGACAATTACCATAATAATTATAGGCCCATAATTATCAAGATTACCTCATTATAAATAGGGGATGAGAGGCTCATTCCAACTCCTATACTTGAGTTGAAATTTTCAAAAATTTTAGTGCAAGAGGGGAACAAATATTTTCTTTATCCCGTCGTGTTGTGTTCGTTCGTGTGACCCCCCACCGGGTGTACGAACGTGGACTAGGGAATACTTGAGAAGGTTTCTTAGGTTGATCAAGGAGATCGTGCACACCACAAGATACTCAAGAGTCATCATATCAAAAGGTACATTCACATGAATTCTTAGTTTTGCATGTTTAGGGCTTTTATGTGAATTATTTTATATGTGCATGTTATGCTGGTTGTTGGGTGCATTGCTATTTGATTTAACTGGTTAAATTATTCTATTAGTGATATGACTTAAATTCGTATTTAGTGTGTAATCCGAATAGATCTGGGGCACCTCGGATCATTCTCCAACAAGTCACACATATTATTATTGATAGTGTATTTTTAAAAATATACTTTTCAATAATAACATGTATGTCTTTTCAGTAGTATTTTATGTAAATTTTTAAAATTTCACTGGAATTACACGATGCACTTGATACACAAGAGACTTACTCTATATGAATTTATTGCTTCAACCCTAAAATTCGAAATAAGAAGGATAAATGCAAAAAAAAAAAAAAATTACTTAGGAAATCACTGAAGTTTCTAAGCTCGGTCTTAATTTGTCAGATATTTCTTCTATCCTTGCTAGCTTACTTCTCACAAGAACAAGACACACCATTTAAGAAAAAGTAGAATATGTGAGTGTGAAGTTAAAATATAAAATATAAAAGTATACTTTATTGACTTTTTGAGTGTAAATTATTTCTTTTTAAGTTGTAAAAAAAAGTTGGGTCATCCTAAAATAAAAAGTGTGAAAATTATCTTCAGATGGAGTGAGTATTTTATTATGAACTCCAGACTCTATGTATAGTGTAAGTGTTATAAATGCATCAATATTGCATTCATTTGCCCTTATTTAGTTGTGTCATACTCTAATTTTAATAAAGGGGATGGAGAAATAAAACAGATGAATGAAATAAAGTGAATAGTAAATTTATGTTATAGTTTGGAATGGAAGAGTAGAGACGGAGATATTTTTAAGTAATGATGATTTATTATTTTATTATTGTTAATTAATAAAATAATAGTTAAAATAAAAGTAGAAGAAAGTGAGAAAACGTAAGAAAAATAGGAGAATGAACGAGTAAACAATAGTGATGTGATTGTTTTAGATATCTAGGTGTATAATATGTATGAATGTGTGTATTTGGATGGAGAATTATATTTACAAATCCAAAAATTGGATAAGATCGAGAAATCAAATTTCAAATCCGAACTTCCTAGATAGAAAAAGAACATGACCTTAATTATTTAAGACTTTCCATATATTAAATACACAGATTATTTTTCTTACAAGATCTGCCCTCATTCATTAGTGCCAGAGAATCTTGTCCTTGATATACTTACTTTAGTCTATTATTAGAGAAGGTTCAACTATAGAAAATCTCTTTATTAAATAATCGCTGAATCAATCACATTAATAAATAAAAATGATTTATCATACCTAATTTTGCTCAAGATGAAAATATTCGGACGTCAGGCATTCCTTTAGGCGTAAATCACGCCCAAAGGGACAAGTAACCTCAATAGAGAGCTCCACATGATACGAGGGGTCTAAGTTTTCCTCGCCCTCCATAGGTGGATACTTGATCGATGAATGTTCGTCGATTTTTTCAGGTGAGCCTCCCTCAAAGTTATAACTTGACATTGTCATTCACAATTATGGTATAAGAATGAATTATGGGCATTTGGTATGAAAATTATTCAATGGCCGGAAATGAGAATGAGAATAAATATTGTACGGTAATTATAATAGTTAGTGAGGATAAAAAAATGTACACAATATTATTTTCCTCCTAAATAACGTAATCATTTCCCCCATTTGGTTGCACTTCTATCATCTTATTATCATCGTCCTCAGTCAATCCCTCATGCCACAACCAACAATTTATTTTTGTCAATATTTTCTAAAACTGGAGCACAACACTAATTATGTAATCACTACGAAGACAAACATTCATTCAAGATATGTAAGAGTAAAGAGAGAAAATGAAATTGCATTCTCATTACCGTTGAAAATCTTGAAACAAGTACCTCCTTAATATTGTGCAAAGGAAACTATTAAAATCCAAATGACATTAATTTGGGGTTGCCAATAAGGTTTTGCATAATTCTATTGATTACCAAAAATTGAACCGAAATGTGAATTTTTGATTTAGTTATCGTGATATTGGATTAAGTTACAATTAGCAATTTTTTTTTTAAATTGATATTTTGTTCAGCTTGGTTATTTAGTCTTAAATTTTCAATTAACTGGTTTCTGAACTGAATTAACTATATATAATAAATAATAATATATATAGCAAAATAATATTTTATAATAATTAATTATATATAATAAATATTAGTAATATTTCTAATTCTATATAATAAATATTAATTTTTCACACAATATATTATTAGTTCTTTTTTTTTTTTTGTTTTTACTAAAAACAGAATAAAAATTTTCGATTTTGGTTATGTTTGATTTTGAGTGAATATAGTTCATTTCCAATTCAATTGCTGAACTAACTGCTGCACACCTTTGCTAGCAAAGTAATTGGGCTCTTTGTTTCTCCAATAATATTTGAGGTGGCTCACAAATAATTTGGTGCAAAAAGTTAGGTTATACTAGGGGTGTGCATAATTCGGTTATTCCGAAATCGAATTAAAATACAAATTTAGTTCGGTTAGTATTTTTTTGAAATTTCGATATTCAGTTCTGTTCGGTTATTTATCGTTATTATTTTGGTTAATCGATATTCGAACCGAATTAATTATATATATTATAAAATTTAATATATATTTAATAAACAATAATTATAATTTAGTACATGGATGATGGAGCATTTAATTTTTTGGTGCAATTGAACTATACTTTTTTTTTTTTTAAATATTGACTAGGTTTGCATTTGTATTCACTTATTTGGACAAATTTTAAGTGTTGTGTAATTTATGCATTTTTTACGGAAATATGTAATTTATGCGTTGATATCACTTATTTGGACAAATTTAAAGTGTTTGTATAATTTATGTGTTGTTATTCACTTATTTGGACAAATTTAAAGTGTTTGTGTAATTTATGATTTATTGGAAAAATATTTTGGTTATTTTATATTTTTATAGCAAAAACCAAAAATAAAAAATTCGGTTATGTTGGTAAAAACTGAAACCGACCCTAATTATTCAATTTCGGTTATGTTTGGTTTTAAAAAAATTCGGTTCGATTTTAGTTAATTTTACCTTCATATTTGTTATATATATCCATTTAAATTATGTATTATGTTTGATCACTTTATCAAATGACTTGCATTTCCTTTATCATTCAAAAACAAACTTATGCTTATTTGATATACCCACCAAAAAAAAAATCAAGAGTCATATGATCATATGCCGAAGGCCACGGAGTCAAGCGGCGACACTGTAATAACTTCATTTTTTAGCAAGCCCTATTTTTTAAACACCCTTAATTCTTGATTTTTCTACTGATTCATATAAGTTCAACAATATCAACAGCGTGAATGAAGATTCAGAGAAGAAAAAAATTGATTCTCCAACACAAGCCCTTGATTTTCTTTATCTGAAACCAATGGAAAGACGGTTTCAGTTGCCAAAAACTGACTTCAAAGAACCCCATTTGACAGCTCTGTGTATTAGATGTACCATGTATTAGATGTACCGGGCAAAAATATAGTTTAAAAATTATATTAAATAATAATGTGTGTGACTTTTCAATAAAATTTCAGTAGATTCTATATGAAAATGGTTCATCATAAACTTATTACTCCCTCCGTCCCAAAAGACATTGCATACTTTCTATTTTGATCTGTTACACAAAAAGTTTACATGCCTAAAAGTGAAAATTATTTATGAAACTCTACTCTCACAACACACATATAATATTTATAAAAATATACTCCCTCCGTATTTTTATAAGTTGCTCGTTGCTTTTGGGCACACGAATTAAGGTAAAAGTGAAAAAATATAAGTGATGTGATGGAAAAAGTGAAAAAGTATAAGTGATGTGATAGAAAAAGTGAAAAAGTATGAGTGATGTGATGGAGAAAAGTGAAAAAGTAATGAAAATAGTGTAAAAAGTATTTAAAATAATAATAAAGAAGTGAATAGTAGTTTTCAAAAAAGGTAAAAAAGTAATGAGCAACTTATAGAAAGACGGACGAAAATGGCAACATGAGCAACTTATAGAAAGATGGAGGGAGTACTTATTATACTTTTTTCTTAAACTGCGTGTCCAAAAGACAACGCAATGTCTTCTGGGACGGAGGGAGTATGAAACTGTTTTAAAGTATCAAATATTTAATTAAGTGTAAAAAATATTTATCAAAAGTATTATATACAAAATTTTATTTAATTCTTTTTTGTAATTTTTCAAAAATTCATTTAAAAATTCAGGAGACGTACCCTTGGAGTATTTATGAATTCGAATATCGACCGTACATTATGAAATGTAAATAAGAAACAGACACTAGTTTAGTTTGAAAAATCAATGCTGTGGTCCCTACTCAAGAGAGACCGACAAATGCGAGAAAGAGAACGCGCGAAAACACACACAGTGAGTGCCACGCGCCCAAACTAATTGTCAAAAAATCTACGAGCTAGTAAAGAAGTCAAGGTATTAAATGCAATCACGGGCAGCAAACAACCACACTTGGCACGCACTACGCTACGGGCAACGGGCAACACTAACGGCCGTCATCCCTAGCCACTCACGCCGTCTCTCTTTCTCCAAACAATCATTTATCTATCGCCACATGCTCCGAGCCTATCTGGATCGGACCCAGGCACGGGCCACCAGAAATTTGAAAATTTCGCAAAAGCTGAGGGAAAAGCAAAATCGAATCACACCGCCACCCAAATTATAATGGAATAAAGGAGGAGAGAGAAAGGCAGGTGAGATAATAATTTTAAAGAATACAGAGAGAAAGGGGGAGTGGTTGTCTTTTTCTTCAGAGAGAGAAAACTGTAGAGAGAGAAAGGACCTTCATCTGAAGAATCTCGAAAAAGATGGGGCAGATCGTGAAGAGGAAGAAGAAAGGGAGGCCAGCTAAGGCAGATCCCGGTGCCAAGGGCTGTCCGCAGGCGGAGCGCGACGTTCGGAGGAGCCTCCGCCGCCGGAATGTGAAGTACGTCTTCGACCTAGACGATTACTTCGACGAGGACGAGGTGTTCGCCGACGACGAGGACCAGCGACGGCGAGAGAAGAAGCTTAAGCTTCTACTCAAGCTCCAGGGCGGTGCCGGCGGCGAGTCAACTGTTCCGCGGGATCGGCGCTACGAGCACGCGCCGTCCACGTCGTCGTCGGACGACGGCGTGAAGCCATCAAAGAAGCGGAAAGTCATCGACGAAATGGACGAGGACATGGATGATGAAAATGACGATGATAATTATAATTACGAAGACGATGAAGAGGTGATTATCAGTTTACAATTGTTTCGATCTGGAAGTGGAAACTGAGGAAAAAACTGGGAAATTAAACAGAGAAATAAACAGGGGAATGAAATGAAGCTAAAAGGGAGTGAAATGATTAATTTTTAGACAGCATTTATTTATATTAATCACCAAATGGTCCAGCTCAGCTTGAACTTCACCGAGATTTACAATATAGATATTGATATATAGTGTAAGTATAGGTGAGTTAATGAGTGTATAGTTGCCTTGATGTGTTATATATATATGTAACGGTCGGGGTCAACTGTCAAAACAACTAACCCCCACGGAATCTGATCACGCTCCTTCTCTCTCCTCTCTCTCTCTCTACCCTGCGTGTCACAGGGAGACATGTATTGTATTGTACGCACACTCACATTCCCACTCACGCACGCTTGTTTTCTGACTGCGCCGACTTTTGTTCTTTAAAAGTGTGTGCATGGGAGAGAGGAGAAGCATATCTGATTGCATTTATTAGTTTATATATATATATATATATGTATATATATGTATGTATACACTTCACCTCTTTATTTATTGATGGTTTTTTATTTCTTCACAGGTTAGAGACACGAAGCCAGAAAGCAAAGCTGAAGAAGAGTCACCACCAGGTTTGCTTTTCTTTTATTTTATCGATTGTTACTGTTTGATGCCTAATTTTTTGAAACTGTGATTGAATTTTGTGAAATCGAATTGGGAATGGTGTAGGATCGCCGGCGTGTGGGATACCGTTGCCGGAGAAAAAGATTTTGGAGTTAATTTTGGATAAACTTCAGAGGTAAGCGATTAATTCTGTGTTGAATCAAATTTATACGGTCGCTTCGAATGACTCTGATTCCCCTGTTTTGAGCAGGAAGGATATCTATGGTGTTTATGCAGAACCGGTTGATCCAGATGAGGTGAGTGAGATTTCGTCTTTTCGATTCGCATTATGCTTGTTTGAGTTCTAAATCAAGTATATTTGTTGTTTGTGTAGCTTCCAGATTACCATGATGTGATCGAGCATCCCATGGATTTTGCCACCGTGAGGAACAAACTAAGAAATGAAATGTATTCGACGTTTGAACAGTTTGAGGTTAGCACTCCATTCCCCCTTTTGCTTTTTTATTTTTATTCCAAAATTGTAGACTGGATTTTTATAAGTGACATTGTTAGTCATAGATGGGTTGACATATTAGTGCAATTTCCTATTTGGCAAAAGGTTTTGGTGATTTTTTAGCTGAAGAGTTTGTAATTTTACGTGCTCGAGTTGTAATGCAGGATTTGATGCTGAAAATCTTGTTTAAATTGCATGTATTGTGGGAGGCTTCTTTTCTGGATTTAATGCCTGGATTCTTTTCTGGAATTATCTGCCCTTATTTTAAGTTTTGCTAATATTTTTAGGTATTATACCATGCTACTAACTAACGTAAATAGTGGTATGATTTGGTCTTTTATTACTTATCTGTTGTAATATATATAAGCTTCACTCTATTTTTTGAGTTTCTTCACTCATTGTTCCACTTTTTGGTCTTAGACTTTTAGTTGTGTGATATATGTTTAGTTCGTGTCTGACCTTAACCAGCAATACTTGCTTTTCTATTGTGTATTATTTTGGCCCTTTTAATTAAAGCAAATATTTGCAATGTTTTAATTTTGATTTTGGCTGCTTTGACTGCACCAAGTTCATAGGTTCTTTTTATTGTTGCTGGATGTTCTAGTCGTGTTTTTTTGAACTTTATGGGGAGGAATTGCACAATGATTTGGTTACAAATATGGTGCTAAGAGTAGGTTATGTATTTGATTTTGCTCATTTTTCATGCTTCCTCAGCTTTACGGAATTTCATGCTTGCATATTCTGTCACCTAATTGCTATTAATTTCCAGAAGGTTACTATGTTTTCTTCATTTACCTTATTTATATCAATTTGTGATCAAAATTTTAACTGTTCTAGTTATACTTATGTATGCAGAGTGATGTCTACCTCATTTGCTCAAATGCTATGCGATACAATGCACCTGATACCATATATCATAAACAGGTAGAACTTCTTGCATTCTTAACGCCCCTTCAATCTTTATATTTTTTTACTTTTGGCCAACTGTTAAACCATTTCTGTTAATTTACAAAAGGCACGCACTATCCAAGAGTTGGCAAAAAGGAAATTTCACAAGGTAAGGCTGAAAGGTGAACGCATAGAGAAAGATATCAAACCCGAGCAGTTAACAGGATCTGGCTCCGCCCCCAAAAAGCAAATTAAAAGGCAAGAGCCTGTTGGCTCCGATTTTTCATCTGGAGCCACTCTTGCAACAGCAGGAGATACTCAGAATGTTCCTAGTACACTCCAAGCTGTTGGGTCTGATAAAGCGAGCTGTATTGATGTGCTTGTTGAGGGTAGTTCTTTCTTGAATGACATTAATTCAGACAAAGTGGAAGAATCACTGCCAGGTAGCTCCTGAACCAGTTATAGAGGTCTTTCAACTGATCTATTGATGCTGTCTTTTCTGACTACTCATTCTTCTTCTTGTAGGAAAGGGCCCACTGCCTCGATTTGGTAGGAGAGCATTTGTTCAAGATGAAAACCAACGTGCAACATATAACATATCATTGTCTCTTCCTGTGGCCAACTCAGATTCCATATTCTCAACGTTTGATGGAGAAATGAAGCAGCTAGTTCCTGTAAGAATCGGGGAGGAAACCCCAATTCTCAACCAACTCTATTCTTTTTTGTTTAAGGTTATTAGGTTTTGTTCTTTTTTAGGCAAGAGAAATGTTTTTCCAAACTATACCATTTTAATTATTTGGAGAGGTTCAGCCTGTACCACTATATAGTGGTCCAAAGAAATATTCAATGGTCTCAAACTCACAAAAGAATATATTTTTTCTATATCTTACTACTCATCTTTGCGCATTATCTTTCTCAAACTTGAATCTCAATTTTGTTGGCCAGGTAGGACTTTATTCAGATCATTCATATGCTAGGAGCATGGCTCGATTTGCTGCATCTCTTGGATCCATTGCCTGGAAAGTTACTTCTAATAGGATCGAACAAGCACTACCTCAAGGATTTAAGTTTGGTCAGGGGTGGGTTGGTGAGTATGAGCCACTTCCAACTCCTGTATTAATGCTGGAAAATTGTCGTGTGAAAGAACCACCGTTTTTAACTAAAACACAGCCCGTTGCTCGTCCTAAAATCATTGAGAAGATCCCTAGAATCTCAGATTCTTTTAAGGAAACCCCACGTAACGAACCATTCTCGGGACAAAAGCTGTCCTTTCTCGGTCCTACTGGAGTCCGACCACCTTCTGCCTCTATAATAACTGCCCCACCGGTCAGAGGGAACATTTCAGAGACGAATCCATCTTATTTCTTATCTTCCGGGATTAAACCTACTGGTCCTCATAATCTCAGTTACCATCACCAAAATCTTCAATCCAAGTCTTTGCTCGACACTGAGAAGAAGGTCGAATTGAATAATCCACCAATGCTAAATAATAATGCAGCTGATTCAGTTGTCATCAAACATTTTCCAAAGAGTTCAGAAACGGAAGCTTCCAGACCGATGGACTTCTCTTCAAAGAACGTCAACTTCTCACGATCCGGATCTTTTAAACAGCCCGATAATAGCAATGTAGTTGCTTATGGAGGTCCGCCTAATGGAAAATTCCTCGGTAATAGAATGGATGGTGGTAATATGGTAGCTAGCTTGTCTTGTGATTTAGCAAAACCGGCCAACTATTACCCCCGTGAACAGTGTCAAGGTCTCAGTGACCCTGTCCAGATGATGAGAAAGTTGGCTGAAAACCCGCATAATCAACAAAAATCCTCGAATGCAAACAATGCTGCTGCGGCTGCTGCACATGCATGGATGTCTGTAGGGGCAGGAGGCCTGAGACCTGTTGCCGAAAATGCAAATGCATCGCTGTACCATTCTCCCCGTGATATGAGGCCACAAGTATCACAGTTTCGTGGAGAGTTTCATCCTTTTGTACCACAAGGGGCAATGCAAATGATAGTTGGCAATCATCAAGTACAGTTTCAGAACCAGCGAATGGTTTTTCCACAGCTGGCTACTGCTGATTTGTCGAGGTTCCAGGTGCAGTCGAATTGGGGCCCACAAAGGCAGAAACAGGAATCACTACCACCAGACTTAAATATAGGTGGTTTCCAATCATCAGGGTCTCCGGGTAGGCCATCTTCAGGTGTGCTCGTTGATTCTCAGCAACCTGATCTGGCTCTACAGCTCTGACTGAAGTGCTAATGGATTCGGTCACACGTGTTGTTCTGTGTTTCGGATTAGGTTTAGAGTAGGTAGACGAGAATAGCAGACGGTGGAGTTGGGGAGGATTGATTTCAAGAGAAATAATCTTGTGTTTGTTGTAGATTAAGAAACAAGGGGATAAGTTTATTAGAAGTAGTAGTAGTAGTAGTAGGAGGTAGGTGAAAGGCGGTGGATGACGATTATTATTCCCTATTATTTCGATGTCTTTATCGTTACAACCTACTCATTCTTCCACCTTTCCATGTATGAGTTTCTTCCAGAGCTGTAACTTTGAGTTTTGGTGCATATACTAATACCAGGGAGATCATCAGAGTACCATTTGATTGATGGCCATTTTTTTTTTTTTTTTTGGAGAATTTAAAAGTAGAGTGTGTATTTGCATGTGATAGACTCGTGTATGAGCTGCAATATTTTTGCATGTTGTTTTTAAAATTTGAATTTTACAAAATAAGTAAGAGTATCATGTTTTATACATGTGACTTGGGTATACATCCTATTAGGCAATAACTGAAAATTTAGTCCAAATTAAATTACGTTTTCCGACTCGATTTGATTTTAAATTTTTTTACATTTTGGTTAGAGTTTATAAAAATATTATAGAATTAGTCTTGTATATTCACCAGTTATATGGTGCAATTCAAGTTCATTTTTTAAAAATTATACAAAATATTACTGAAAAGTTACACATATTATTACTAAAAAGTGTATCTTTCACAATATAACTTTTCAGTAATAATTTGTATAACATTTCAATAATAAATTGTGTAACTTTTTAAAAATAAACTTAAATTGCACGGTGTAACTGGTGCACAGAAGACTTACTCAATATTAAAATGATTGGTAAACGTGTTTAATTTTAATATACCAATATTTTAAAAACCGCAATCCTTCCTTTTATTTCAGTTCACGTCCCTCTTTTCAATTTCACTGAACGGGAAATACATTTTCCTCTCACATTATTTAGCCCACTTCGCCATCCATCTTTACGGATTTGAGTATGCAGGAGGAGGACCGTTGGATATTATATGCACATATACATACACTCGTGCAAATATGAGTGATCTAACGGCCTCCTTCTGCATAGAAACTTCCTATACACGAGGGGATCTTCTTTCATGCAATGACCCTCCACCCATCAGACTTGCAGCATCTCATGCGGTCTACAATGTTATAGCCAATCAATCGTTGTTAACACCTCTCCTCCTCTAAGTGCACGGTCATTCACGTCCCTTAATTTGCTCTTGCTGACTTACTTGGGTAGTGTTCTTTTGAAGTTTAAAATTGTGGATTTAGATTTGCTTGAATATTAAAAACAGATTTTTAAAATTTTAACTTCACACCCCTATAAATAACATATAAAATATATCAATTTAATAATTGTTATATTTTTCAATTCATCTCTACTCTCATTCTCTTCTATTTTATAACTTTAAAACTTATGAACTCGAATTTTTTTTTTTAAAAAAGAATAATTTTTTTACAGATTTTAAAAGTTATTAGTTTTTAAAAATAGATTTTTAATAGTCATTTAAACCCATTAAAAAAAAAGAGAGCATCCCCTTGGTGCCTACTTCACGTCGCACAACGTAGAATTACGTTGCCATATTCGATTAAGAAGAGTAAGTTTGCATTCTCTAGTTGGAACAAAGAAAAATAAAGGAAGTAAAAAGCATGTGATTGAACATGTTTTGTCAAATTTATCGGTAAATGTTAGTGGTTAGTAGTTAGAAGTTAATACACCAAGTCTCCATATACTCATATCTCCAAGTCAACCTTATATCTCCCTTCTATTCGTTTCCAACCACTGCATTTGAAGTCTAAGAAGCCTCGTATATATTGAGTGTATCATGCAATTTAAGTAAAATTTTAATTATACTAGTTTTTTTATTAAAAATTATTAGTTGATATATTAATATTAATTATTTTTATTATTAATATTATTAATTGTGTACTATTAGTGTGATGTAACTTGTGATCACTCTTGAAGTTTTAGATTATGGGCTACCTTGCATTTTATGCATTTTTAGTATTTTTTTTCTTCATAGAGGAGCTTTTATCAACTTAGCATGTAAAAGTTTATAAGATTATCAATTTAAAGTTTAAAATATTTTTTCTATTGATTTCGAAGCTAGAATATAAAATACTATTAGTCTGGAACCTGAAAGATAAAACTATCAATTGAAATTCACATTTTAAACTATATTTGACATTTTGTAAACCATAGTTATCCAACAATATTTTGATAAATCACAATGATAAAAAAAAGATAAATTAATTTGAAGTAGAAATTAAAATTATAATAATGTATCAATAAATAAACAAGGATAATTATAAGATGCTAAACATAATGTTGCTATTTTTTAGTTCAAAATTGATATTTTGTATTTTTCAAATCTTAGATCGATAATGTCTTATTTTTCAAAAATTTTAATGATATTTTTACTCTTTTGGGGCTTCTAAATTGATCTAATTCCTAATTTAAGAACATAAAATGACTTAGAAATGGATAGAGATGTTAAACATGTTGACTATAATTCTATAGGTCTAGCCCTAATGGACTTTTGACTAAATGAGTTAGTATTGTATCTTATTCACTCTTAACGGTCATCTAACAATTGAGACATAACTCTAATTCTAGCGGACTTTCGGGCTAAACGAGACATAAACAGATTATGTAAAACATTACTCTAAATATTCAACATGAACTCTAAAATAATGTCTAATGGAGACAGGTATTAAATGCATTATTTATTAGGATTTATAATTTATAGTTTAAGGTTTCATTTAGAGATTTTATTAATGTTATTGGGTTGTGCTTTTAGGACTTAATGCATGAAATTCTAGTTTAGTTGTTATATATAGGAGTCTCAAGATCAATTTAGGGGAGTTGAATTTTGATATTGAAGTATTATTATGTACACCAAGTATACGTAGTATTAAGATGGTCATATTTCGTATTTTGTCCTTCCGCTATGTCCGTTGGTATCACGAGATCGGATACGATGCCTCCACGTTGTCAACCACTCCTAGACCATGTTGCTCATACCGAAGCCCATCAAAACACTGACATGGCTGAGTTACGTAACTAAATAGCATCGTTAGAGTCTGAGATAGAGGATCTCGACCGCCACATTGCTTATGCTCTGCTGGCTGCCGATCACGGTCCTTTTCCAACCGTTGTTAGCCCGCATAACTCTATACGGCATGAGAGTCCGCCTTTATAGTGTCGTTGATGATGCACTCTCAATTGAAAAGGAATTTATTTGTTGTTGGTCTCAATAGGAGGCGACTGTCGATGAAATTTTCGACAGTTGCTCCCTATGAGACGTATACATATTGGCACCCTTGTCACCACTGTCTCCATGTTCGGCAGTCCTTACTGCCAATGCCACTTCGTCAACCCCATGTCTCAATCAAAACCTCCACCACCATGCCACCACGACAGATCTAATCACACCCCCAATCGAAAATCTCCTACCCCACCCTCACATTCCATATACAAAATTTCCACCATGTCGTCTACCTGTTTAGTCATCAAGTGCACAAAATTTCCTCAGCCTCTTGCCAATGTCATTTTTTGGTGGCACATCTCCTTCTAGATTGTCAAACAACAGCTCTTGCACTGGTCACTGACGGCATGACCCTCATCTAGCCGTATGACGACTTCTTCAGCTGGGGTTTCCCTCGCACATAGCCCAACCACCAACCAGATTGTGAGGCCCACGTCATCGCCGCCCACTCCCACAAGGCCGAATATGCTGCTCTCACCATTACCCCATTCCACCACCACCATTTCTCCATTAGTGTATATGTCGAATGATTGTCGCCCCTGCAGGAAAAATGAAGAAGATATTGCTGCCTTCTATGTGGATTGCTTCACGATCTTTGTACCTTGTCTCCTCATTATTGTGATGGAGATAGGAATGGGTCGGATGCCCTAATTCCACACAAAATAATTGTGGCTTATCCCCTAAAAGATGTCATTTCAATTTGGTTATGGATTGTGTACAAAATAATATTGATGGACCCTTTAGATTGGAAAGTTTATTGGATTTTAATTTTAATAATAATTATTATTATATCACTAATGATAGTTATTTTTTACCTATTTCTAAAATTCCATATGTGTATCATCTCGACACCCTCAACAACATTGGTATTGCATACATCTTTTGAAGTCAAGTGTCATGAGATGTCTATTACTGTCACTTTTTTTGGAGATCTGTTGAACGTATCGTCGCTCTATTCTATTGCTAGAGATAAGGATTCGTGTAGGTTCGAGAACGAATCTTTTGAAGCGAGAGAAAATGATAGAGATAGAGACTAAATGTGTTATTTATTAGAATTTATATATTATAGTTTAGAGCTTCACTTATAGTTTTAAATAATGTTATTGGGTTGGCTTTTTAGGGCTTTAATGCCCGAAAATCTAGTTTAGTTATTATAAATAGAAGTCTCAAGAACAATGAAGGGGAGTTAAATTTTAATATTGAAGTATTATTATTGACACCAAGTACACGTAGTATCACAGTGATCATTATTCAGTGCTTCCGTCACGTAAGTATCATAATTTGTTAATATTCAAACTAAAATTAATCTAAACATTGTTCATAAATTTCTTAAAATTATATCAAGATAGTTCAACATAATTATAAAACTTTAAACATTATTACTTATATATTTAAAAGTTTAAAATATAAATTTGTATATTGTATAAAAGTTCAAAACTTCAATGAATAATAATAGTAGGGAATATTACAGTCAGGGCCTTTATTAGCCCTTGAAACACAACTAGAGCCTCTATTGTTCAATAATAACATTGAGAGTCATTTTACTTTACTAACACCCCCAGTTAGAAGGCTAACAACGGTATTGTCCCTAACATTATCTACATTCTTGAAGGATTTCACTTATGTATATGTCCCATCCGCCAAATGTCCCTCTCATAGTTGTTCACGCCAAATCAATTAGAGCTCAAAGGGGAAATCATTCCACCACTTTGGATTCATAGGTATGGTGTATCTGAGTTCTATTCAATGATTTGAATTTTAAATTTCAAATTTAATTTTGTTCTATGGTATAATATACTCATTCAGATTCATGGATTTCGTTTGTTCAAAGCCTTTGTTTTGTCGAAATACGGAAGCAATGCTATAAAAATCCGGGCACAATCTATCGATGATTTTTGGGGTTTCTTTGATTTTGGGGTTTTATTCACAACAGTGATTTTGGGGGCGACGACTTAGGGTTCCGACGGGGGAGGGGGCGACAGTTTGGGGTTCCGACGGAGGAGGGGCAACGGCTCGAGCAAGACCTTGCGATTTTCGGTGGCGAAAGTTCAAAGTAGGAAAGGTCTACCAATGCCGTCATGGCAGTCGTTCCCTAGTAGGAAAGGTGCTTCGCCATTCATTGTGGAGGAACAGAGCGCAGTTTTGGCGATGGAAGGTGGACTTCAATTTGGCAATTCTGGTGGAATGAGGCAGCGCCATTTCTGGCGAAGGCTTAGATTCTGTTGACTGTGGCGGATTGACGAGAAGTGGAATGACAATTTCGTTATAGATCTATAATTCTAGCGCAACTTCGTCTTCAGGTGCTTTCCAATGGTGAGCTTCGAAGTTTTTGATGAAATTCTAGTGGAGAGTCGTTGTGGCACTTCCAGAGTCGGGGTTATGGTTGTGTGCTTCGACTGACAGCCTGACTGGTAGCGAACAGAGGTGGTACAGGGGTGGATTGAGATGTGCAGATTCTGGCATTAGCGACCAGCTTCGATTTACGCAATGACGACAATGAAGGGGAGGGTGAAGCTGCTTGAGTGCAGATGAGGTGTCGTAGCGTTAAAGGCATGATTCTGGTGGCGATATGCGTGGTACAAACTATGTTTAGTACATTCATACGTTTAATATAATATGAAATTCTATAGTACAAAAATTTATAGTACAATAACCAATACTAGAGTACACTCTATCATTCAAGAATGTACATGTGTACTAGAGTACACTCTATCATTCAAAAAATTCACGGTAATAACTATGATTAGGGGTGTCATATCGTACCATACCGTACTGTACCAAAATTTTCGGTATACCAATAATGCATACCGTACCAAAAATTTTGGTATACCGTACCGTACCGATATTTCGATATATACCGATCTATACCGAAATATCGGTCCATACCGAAATACCAACTATGTCGGTATACCGCCCATACCGGTATATACCGCCATACCGAAATAATTGAAGTATAATTTTAATTAAATAAAAATAAATTTAATATTAAATTTTAATATTAAATTACCAAAATGATATATACCGGTATACCGGAATATTTTCGGTATACCGTTTATACCAAAAATATTTTGGTATATACCGGTATACCGAAAATATTTTGGTATATACCGGTATACCGAAAATTTTAAAATTCTATACCGATACCGTACCAAAATTTTTGGTATACCAAAATTTTCGATAAATTTGGTATTTTTCAGTATGATAAATACGGTATATCGGTATTTGCTCCACCCCTAACTATGATACAATAATTAGTTCAATGATACATACACATATTGTACTATTACTCACCGAAATTAGGTAATTATGAGATTTGACATCTATAGTACAAGATCTGACA
Organism: Prunella vulgaris; assembly: GCA_026898435.1. Classification (NCBI taxonomy): domain Eukaryota; kingdom Viridiplantae; phylum Streptophyta; class Magnoliopsida; order Lamiales; family Lamiaceae; genus Prunella; species Prunella vulgaris. Next base: position 79,672 of record JAPKLY010000430.1, on the reverse strand, counting down.
TAAATAGTACCAGATTTGATAGCTACAATACACGACTTGATAGCTACAGTACACAATTTGACAATTATAGTATACGATCTGACATAACATCACATCATTCAGTGCATTCAGTACACATCCATCATTCTCAGTACAATTATATATACTATAGTACAATACTATAATCAACAGTACACATACACTCAATAGTACAATAATACATATTTTTTTGCCTTTTTTTTTTAGATCAAGGAAAAAACTTTTATTATTAAATAAAAGTTACAAGGTCACATGTGAGGTATGAGTTACACCTCACATTACAATATCACTCATTCCCCTATTTTACAAGATTCAAAGATAAACTATAGAACCGAAAATGGGTTTGAGTTCCACTCCAAGAAACTTGAATCAATCTTCCACTCCTTATATCTCTTCATCCAGTTCCAACAATTAGTTTTGAGTTCACCAAGTAATTTCTCCATTTGAATTTCTTCTCCTTTAAAAATACACCAGTTTCTAGCCTTCCATAATAGCCACACACCGCATTCCCAAATACAAACTGTTAATCTCTTCTCCATCTTGCCCCTTTTTAACCCCCACAGTTGCATCAAGTTTATTACCGGAACAGAAGAAAAAACCAGCACATACCCATCCACTCAGCACACTTCATCCAAAATTCATGAGCAACCAAACACTCAAACATAACATGTCTCAAAGATTCACATTCCACATTACAAAAAAACACAAATATTATTGATTGCCGCAGGCACTATACCCCTTTGTTGCAAAATATCCAACGTTGGTAATCTTTCTTTTATAACCTTCCATGCATGTACACGTACCTTAGGAGGTGCCCAAGTTTTCCAAATCAATTTATACTCCTTGCTTTGCTGCCCAATTCTACCATTTTTTCTAGATAGCAGCCACTTGTATGCATCTTTAACATTGTAAACCCCATTGCTCGCCCTCTTCCACTTCCATACATCTGGATCTCCCTGTCTTGGAATGTACATGTTAATAACATTCAACAATTCATTAAGTACTTCTAAATCCCTACTCGTTAACTCCCTCCTCCAATGCCACACCCACTCCCACCTATCTTCCCTCCACTCTCCCATCTCCCTCACATTTGCTCCCTTATTGACATTCAACCTAAAAAGTCTCGCAAACTTCACATTCAACACTTCCTCCCCCGCCCACTTATCCCCCCAGAAACTCGTTTCGCACCCCTTCCCTATACACCTTTCAAGGTTGTCAAAGAACCAACTCTTGCCCTCAGCTTCTACGCACTTTAAAACTTCCCCCCACCAGCCCCCAATAATGTTCCTCTTTCTCCCTATTGTCCCCCTTTCATCATCTCTCCAAGTCACCCCCCACCTCGACTTAACCACACGTGCCCATAAACTATCTCCTTTAGAAAGAAACCTCAAAACCCATTTTCCCATTAAAGCCCGATTAAAATAAACAAGATCCTTAACTCCTAGACCACCCTCAAGTTTGGATTGACAAATGGTATGCCAATTTATCAAAGGTGTTTTTGACTTCCACTCAACCCCCCCTCCCCAAAAAAATTTCTTTTGTAAATATTCAATCTCACACAAAACATTCTTAGGCGCCCGAAATATCGACAGAAGATAGACTGGTAAAGAAGCAAACACAGAATTTAGAAGTGTTAAACGACCACCGAACGAGATCAAAGAACCCTCCCAACTTTTCAACTTGTTTCTTATTTTTTTTATTACATACCTCCAATCTGACAATTTTCGGTGTGAAGAGCCTACATGAACCCCCAAATAATTCAAAGGGAATTCTCCAACCCTGCATCCAAGTTTTGTCTCCCAATTTCTCACCTCCATTTCTGCAACGTTTAACCCATATAAACTGCATTTCTCCTTATTGATTTTTAGGCCAGACACCCATTCCCAATTCACCAAAAAATGTCTAAGAAACTCCATATTTTCTGCAGTAGCTTTTCCCAAAAAAATGGTGTCATCTGCATATTGAAGGTGTGAAATTTGTACCATATCTTTTCCAATCTCCATCGCCTCAAATAGACCAGACTCGTACCTCTTTTCATCATCAAGCTAAGTCCTTCTGCTGCTAAGAGGAATAAGAACGGGGATAACGGGTCTCTCTGTCTCAGTCCTCTCTCAAGTTTAAAATTTCCGGACGGGCTTCCATTAACCAAAATTGAGGCTTGTGCAGATGTGACACACTCCATAATCCAATCCACCCATTTTTCTCAAAACAGAAGCTCTCCATGACCATTTTTTAGATATCCCCAATCAATAGAATCATATACTTTAGCAAAATCTATTTTGAACAATAACATCATCCCTTTCCTCTTCTTTGCTTCCTCGATTGCTTCATTAAGTGTAACAATACTATCCAATTTCTGTCTCCCTCCAATAAATGCAGACTGTGAATCTGAAATGATAAACTCCAAAACCTTGCTCAAGCTTCTCGAAAGAATCTTTGATAAAATTTTATACATACCGCCTATTAAAGAAATAGGCCTAAAATCTCCAAGGCCTAACACTTTATCCTTTTTTGGAATCAACACTACGTATTTAAGCCTTTAACCTGTTTCCCATTTGAGTGAAATTCATTCAAAAAACACATAAAATCATCCTTATACACATCCCAAAAATTCTTCAAGAAGTAAAAATTGAATCCATCAGGGCCTGGACTTTTCGAACCTTCGCATGAATTTAGAGCTTCCCATACTTCTTGTTTTGAAAATTGTGCTGTAAGGAATGCATTCTCCAATTCTGAGATTTTTTTGTGTGAACAAAATCCGCTCCAATACCTGTCTAGCACCACGATCAGTCTTGAAATGATTTCTGAAAAACTCAAAGGTGTATTTCTTCACTTCTTGTACATCTTCCACCCAAACATTATCAAACATAAGCCTTGCCTTCATTGTAATGTTTAAAAGTATGTGTCATTCATTGTATTTTTACATTGTAGATTGGCTCTAGTTGTAAGCTACCCATAATAATAATAATAATTAATAAGTATATAATATATTAAATATGATGTATAAAATTAATAAAAAAAATTTTGGGCTAGCGGGTGGACTCGATTGACCTACAATCTAGCTTGTTTAACCTGGAAACTAATAGAATAGGTTCAAATTAACCTGAATACAAACGATCTATCAAAATATGACCATAACCCTGCATTTTTTAGGATTAAATAAGAGGACTCATTTAGCTCACCAAATTTAACATCACTAGAAATGGAGGATCAATTTACAGAGGAACTAGCCTAAACTCTTATGTGAATCAAATTTACAAAAAAATATTTTAACTTATAGTAAAATAATAAATTTTTAATAAAATAATTAATAATATTCAAAAGTAATATTTATTATAAAAAATTAATACTCCTTCTGGCCTATAGAAATTTACACACTTTTCTAATTTAGATGTGACGTCCCACATAAATGTATACTACTAAAAAAATATTAATTAGCGTGTACACTCACAAAATTATACACATACTCACTCTTATACTACTTATTTATATTTAAATATATTTTTCTTAAAGATATATCATTCCAGTGTAAATTTCTACGCAATGGATGAAATAGCAATTACCAACTATTACTATTAAAATTAAGACAAAGTATTATGTGTGTAATACACACGAAAAATAGAATTTTTGTGCATTAATTTTGACTTGATTCGAAACATAATTTGATCACATTTTAAATTGAATAAATTTTATTACACATTAACCCTACCTCCGTATGTATTACTAGGGGTGGCAAAATGGGCCCGGCCCAGTAGGCCCGGCAGGCCGGCCGGGCTTGACCCGAAAATAACCCTGGCCCGGTATTTTTTTTTATAAATTTTATTATGCAACCAAAGACAACTTACCAAACTACCAATACAGTAATACAAAGGCCCAAAACAATTACCCAAACCATGTCCACTGTTCGAAATATATATATATAATATGATACCTTAACTGGGAACTCTTATAGATTCATTAATTATATACTCCCTCTGTCCCAGAGGAACTTGCAAGTTTTCCTTTTCGGGACGTCCCAGAGGAACGCAGACCCAAAAAAGGAAACCCTTTTATAAACTTCACCCTCACAATATCTACATATTTACACAAAATGTCATTACTTTTTCACTTTTTGGGCCCACATTACACTCAATCCAACTAACTTTTTCACTTTTTACATAAAATTTTACCAAATTAACCCTCAAAACACTATTTTTTTTTACTTTATTCTACTTTTTTCTTATTTTGTGTGCCCTCCACCCCTTGCAAGTTGCTCCGGGACGGAGGGAGTATATAATTAGATTCCTTAATTGGAGACTCTGATTAAATTCATTAATTATATATATAATATGATTCTTCAAGTGTGTTTTCTGTTAGATTTTTATTTGTTTGTTTCATTAATTAGATTTCTGTTGTTTCCAGGTTTATTAATTATATATATATATATATATACATATATATATATATATATATAATTTGTGTGTGTTTCCAATTAGATTTCTGCTACTAAAATATGTGTGTTACATAATATCTTTATTATTTTTACATACTAAAAATATTAAATATAAATAATATTTTATAAATTTAATTATTAAAATAATGGGTCATTTTGGCACGGTGGCCCGCATAGGACCAGACTGAGCTATTAAAATGAAGGCCCGATTAGTACCGGGACAGACCCGACCCGATTCGTAAAATATGAACAGTCCGGTTGACCAGTGCTGGGCCGGCCCGGACCGACCCATTTGCCACCCCTATGTATTACACATAATACATAATACCCACTCCAAAATTAATGTAAAAAAAAAATTCACACAAAACTTTGCTTTATAAATATTTTGAAACTTGAATTATCCGGAAATATTTCTTTGCAACTTTGACCTCAATGATAACCCCACGTCATTTTAACCCCACCTACTTCATTTTCTCTCTCCTCTCCACCACCTGCTAAATTCTCAGGCCAACAATTATACAATGAATTAATGTTAATATATGGCATATAAATAGATACAAAACCCAAAAACTAATAGGGCTTTCGAATTATTCGGAAATTCACGGTTGCAATATCGCCAATGGCAACAATGGCGATACGCAATCGTGAATCGAATCCAGGGGAGGAAGGCGGCGGCGGCGGAATTAGGGTTGAGGAGGAGCCGCCCGTTACCCTCGACGGCGGCGGTGGCGAGATGGTGGTGTATAAGAAAGGGGCGTGGAGCAAGGAGGAGGATGAGAAGCTGCGAAAGGCGGTGGAGGAACAGGGGACCAAAAATTGGGTCACAATCGAGAGAATTTCGGGTCTGGGGAGACCGGCGAAGAATTGTAGGTTGCGATGGTTGAACTATTTGAGGCCGAATTTGAAGAAATGTCCATTCACAGAAGAGGAGGAGAAATTGATTGTTGATTTGCATAAGAAATTTGGCAACAGCTGGGCTCGCATTGCCAACAAGGTCTTTCTCTCTCTCTCTCTCTCTCTTGTCTCCATGATCTAAATATGAATTTCTGCAGCTAATGTTAAAAAAAAAAAACTTCAAATTCTAGACATAATCAAGCGTGGTATAGCTGGAATCGTGTTTATGATGTGCACATATTATTGGTGCACTATTACAAAATGAAAGTTGTATAGTTAAATATTTGCATTTTTTCCGAAATAAATTCTTGCATAAGACTCCCTCGAATAAAATAGATCCTTTTTTGAAAATTTTAATATAATAGATCTTGATATTTACTCAAAAACATCTTTTGTGAAGGGTTGTGAATTGATTTAAATATCACATTTTTAATAGGGGGGAGTATATGTACTGCTCCTTCTCTCAATTGAAATTTTATGTGATTTAAAAAAATATATTTTTGAAATAAAACAGTTACAATATGTGAGTAAATATGCTCCAACTTTTGTGAGTATATATATAAATTGATTATTTTTTCAAGTAATATGTAAATTGGTGTATAACTTTCAAATAAAAAAAAGTATACAAATTTTCGTGAAGGCTAAGTTATAGAGTGAAAATGAGTGGGTGTTTGTGATTCAACTATCCCTCGTGCATATGGGGAAATTCTCTTCAATGAAAATGACATACATAACTACTTTAAAAATTATTTAATTATTTTTATTAAAGAGTACTCAATAGGGTATAAATTATTTTTACTAATAAATATAAATTTAACAAGATAAAAGATAATTAGTTATCTTTGTATGAATTTTTTCTATGTAAAAATACTAAAACTAAGTTCATTCTGTAGATTTTTTCACAATGAAGTAAAATATTCACAATTATTGTAAATTTTAAAGAAAACAAGAATAAATTGAATTATTCTGAAAATTGTTATACTGAAAATTACGTGCTTATTATACTAAAAAGTGTAGCTAGATTACACTGAAAATTGATAACAGTGTAAATTTTTTAATGTAATAAGATTGCTCTTTTTAGAATAATCAACCCATGTTTTTCAATGTAAGTTGTGTTAGAGTGTTTGGTAAAATAAAATATTTGACAACTTAAATTATAAAATAAATTCATTACATCTTATAAGCTGTAAAAAAAAAAGTTGAGTTATCCTAATTTATTTTTCTCTAACACTTCCATCCACACTCACTCGTCTCACTTCGAACCCCACCATCACTTCACAGTGTCTATCTCAAAATCCTCAACATAAATAATAATAAATTTATTTTATATTAAAATTAATTTTTAAAAAAAATTATGATAAATTATCAAAAAAAACTTAAATATTTTATTCACTTCAACAATTTATAAAACTATTTAAAAATAATATCTTATAAGGTCTTAAAATAATTTATAAGATATTAAAATTTATAAGATATTTAAAATTAGTTTAACCAAATACACTCTAAATAAACCCCCGAACTTAAAATTCTTTTTTCTTTAGAAAAATGATCAAATAAACCCCTGTAGTTATTAGGGATGATCAAGTAGACCCTTCAACTATATTTTCATAATCTCTCTCTTCAAACTAACCTTAATTTAGATCGATCAAAGAGAGCAACAATTTGAGAAATAAAATCAATTTGTCTTCAAAATGTGTAAAACAAATTATATCGCTATAAATTAACGGATTAAACTTTTGAAATTTTGACAATATAATTATTTTTAAGTGTATAAAAGAAATATAGCATTGAACAAAAAATTTTAAAGTGTGTAAAATCAAATTTCCCAAATCTTCTTAAATTAACATGTAAATCCAGAAGTACAGAAACATGTATATATATATATATATTTTAAATTATGTTTGATTAATTTTAAATTAAAGATACTAATTTTAAATTTGACATAATTATTTAACTACTCCAATTAATTTTATAAAAATGAAGGGTGCATTTAATCTCATGTGAAAAAAAAAAAGATGATGTACAAAAATATAACTAAAGAGTTTATTTGATCTTATCTCATAAATTGAGGAGTTTATTTAACTTTTTTCTAAAAAAAATAAAAATAAGTGTCGATGTATAATATATAATTGAAGAGCTTACTTGATCTTTCCTAATAAATTAAGAGGCTTATTTCACCTTTTTCCCAATTACTTCATTCAATTGTCAGCGTCACTACTCATTAACTAATAATTAAGTAATTGTTAAAAAAAAAAAAAAGGTTAAGGGCAAGAGATTTTTTTATAATAAAGATAATATTGGGATGAATAATTCATTAACTTTCCGAATGACAAGATCTGTATTTGTAGTCTGTAAACAATTGAAATTGTGTGTGAGTAATATTTATATGAAGGGTGGTGTATGTTTGTACAGTTAGCAGGGAGGTCAGACAATGAGATCAAGAATTTCTGGCACAAGAGAGCCAAGAAATGCAAGAGAGAGAAAGTGGCCATCTATCCATCCCAAGAGGATGAGCAAAAGCAAAGCCACACAAATGATGATGAAGTCAATGCTCATCATCATAACCATACACCTTTTCAATTTCAACCATCCACTCCAAATATAGTAAACATTGCATCTGATGCACCCTCCATCCATTCACCTCAATCCATAATTTCTACACCACAACCCCAATTTCTCTCCTCACCAACCACCCCTCTCCTTAATTCCCCTACTTCTCTAGCTCATTTATCATCATCATCTCCATCCTCGCGTCAACCGACTGAAATCAATATCTCCATCACTAATCATCTCCAACCCCCTTTGTCGACCCAAGGTGGTGGTGGTGCCGCCTTCACATCCCTTAGAAAACCTCCTCCGGTTCTTTCCGCCTCCCCCTTGAGGCGATTCTTGAGAGCAAAGAGTCAATACCCACCACATTTAGATTCTTCTACGCTCATGGAGTCGCCAAGATCACCTCTGAATCTCAAATTATCACCCAGACAGTTAAATTCACCAACCGGAGCTCCACTTTCTCCACTCAAATTGCATTTATCCGCCCCCGTGCCTTCAGAAACTTGCTTCCAATCAAATGTGTCAATTTCAGATGCAAAAGTAGAGTTGAATCCATCTGCATCAACTGCTCAAGAAATGGCAGTTGACACTGATCTTGATGTTCATCTGCATTCGTCTCCAGAGTTTAAAGAGGAGCCCCCTTCAATCCAATTCTCTCCACCAGAAAATTCACAAGTGGAAACTGATAGCAACTTAGAGATAATGGAGGAACTTAGAAAAGCTCAAGCAAGGGTGCGGTTCTTAAAGAACAAGTTAAAGAAAAGTTCAAGAAAACAGCCTCTACACAGTGAATGTCCAGAGACAACTGATTTATCAAGAGGTGAAGCTCCACTAGACGAAAGTTCAAGCCAAAGCACGATAAAAGATTGCGCTTTATCCAGAACAAGCTCAAGATTAGAAGACCTTGCAGGTGGCAATGCACCACCTAAAACCCCAAAGAAGAAAGGCGTTAGAAGAAAAGACGACGCGATTGGGACCTCTAACCCAGAAGGTTTACAAGTTAAAAAAGCCCGGAAAGGGAAGACGACACAAAGTGAAAGTTCAGGATCAAAAATTTCCTCAGAGAAAAGTTTGCTAAAAGAAGAAGATTCACCGAGTGGAATCTTGGAGAGGATTCACTCAGAGGATTTGCAGGAGCAAAGAACCTCAATTGACTTTCTTGATCATCTTAACAGCCAATACATTGTTTCAGATCCTTCCACACAAGGCTTCCTTAGTGAGAGTTCATCTCTTTTACAGGAAGGTTTCTTTAAAGGAGATCTTTATGGGCAAACATCTCTAATCGAAAACCCATTCTCTTCACAAAGACATGCGCCTCTTATAGATGCACATGCAGCCACAACACCTGGGAACGAGCATGGCCAATTAATTAGCTATCTTCAACCCGACGAGCTTGGTTTAAGCTTCATGGATGGTTGCGGATCAAGTCTGTTCATGCACCAAAACACGACATCAGCTGATCTGCTAGACTTTGGCTTTCTGAGATGTGAACATTTCTCTCTCCAAAACTCTGTTGGATGTTCATCAGCTTCGCAACCAAGCTTTATGCAGCTCAATTCCAGTTATCAAACCTGTAAGCAGATGATGGAACAAGAATCCGAAACAGCAAAGATTGATGAATTTGGTTTTGTACAGCATCAAATCCCTGAAACCAGCCTGTTTGATTCAAGATATATGATGAGTTTCGAGCATGAAATGGAAGGTTTATTGGGTGACAACTTATGGTTACAAGGGCAAACTCAAATGGAAGCCCATGATCAGACATTTCCAGTAAACCAAGTTGACTCAGTTACCAACCCGTTGGAATCCATGATGAATTGTAACAATGAGTCTACATCTGGCTACACAGGTGGATTTCTGTAGAGGATTAAAAACCTTCATCTTACCTCAAAAGATGATCTGTGCTATTATGTTATCCAACATGGTTCACCATCAACACCAAGAAAACATGATCATGCTCGAAGAATTATAAAGTCTGCTCGATATTGTCCAAAAACACATCGGCAACAATTTTCGTATCAACAATGACGAGTTTTACCTTTGATATGTGCAAAGTTGGCAACTCAAATTGGAGATAGTTGCACTTGGTAGGAAATAAATTGTACACTAATGTGAATACAAGTTCTTCTGTATCTATAATACCAGAAATAGCATTAATTCTTTTATCTCGTCAAGGTAACATCACAAAAATTCTATTTTTGACAACATAAATCTCCAAAGTACCAAACAACCATTATGAAATTCCAACTGCTGACAATCTTCAATTCCTTGCAAGAAAATATGATTCTTACTTGGGAATGGAGAAGTCCAACTTATAACAAGTAGCGGCTCTTAAAACAAATAAAGTATCTAAATTTTTGCAAATATATCATAAGGAAACCGAATATATATATATAATTAAAAGTCATAATATTAAATATCTTCCAAACGCAATAAGAAAACAGTATTTGGGACTTGACACTCTTCTTTGAGAAGGATAACACCAGAGAGATAATTATTGAAGAGAATTTACAAGGTGGCTATACACATATGACCCAAGTGAACTTCCATCTTAGAATGATCCAAAAGTGTTTTCCCCACTGTAAGTCATGTATAGGAAACCATCCTCGTCTTTGTTTTCCTCGTAGATTGCAGACATCATTGCAGCTGCAGAATGCATAAAGATATACATTATAAAGGAAAAGGCAAAACACCAGAAAATTATATTCATACAAAGGGTGTTTTTAAAGTTTCTCCTTACCAGTAGGAGGAAGGATGTTTTTGACGAAGATAAAGATGGCTTTCTCAGCACTGAGCTTAATTCTTTTGCGCACAACATATACAAATTGGCCAACAGTGAGATCAGCAGGAACTAGATATCTGCATTTAGTACACCAAATTAGGTTATGAACAGTTGCAGTAAAAGAGAATCTGTTTAAGTCAACAGAATACAAACTATCTCTGCCTTTCCTCCCAAAATACGAAGGCGGACAAAACTAATGGACAAGTACTTAACAAAGCTCAAGTTGCCAGAACTATTTCAGATTTTTTCAACTAAAAGTCACAAAATATGGTGCTTTTTTTTGGACACGCATGCAGCCCATGTACTGAAAACTAATAACAAATACTCTAACAATTATATCTAAAGACTTCATCAAGAAAACCTTTAATATAACAAGCACATTAGTTCCAATTCGATGCTACGAAGCATCAAAGACCAGGAGTAGGAAGAAACTGAATATAACTAACTTTTTCTTGTCAATGTCAGGGATGTCACTTCTTTCAGCTTTCTCCACAATAACCTGCATCACAGGAGAAATATAAGTCAGTGATGATGGTTGAAAGGGGAAGGAAACCAAAAAAACGAGAAGCATCAGAAAATATCGAGAAATTGACTTCTTTAGTACCGGAATTCTGTCAGGGTACTTCTCCCTTATGCGAGCAGCTTCAGCCTGTCGCCTCTCTGCAGCATGTTTCAAACCAGTGATATGATCAAACTCCAAAGGTAACAAAAGGGGTGAACAACAGTGGTCTGATTTCGAGACTGACATAACTTTTAAAACAGAATAGAGGATACAACTATTTAAGTCAAAGGCAAGGGAGAAAATGAATTCAAGCACATAGCTTAAGCTACAACAATTACAGAACAAAGAACAAAACAATGCAGAATCAAAATGCCCCAGCGTTATTAGATACAAACCAAGCAGTGCTGAGTAGTGAGCTGAAGTTCTTCAGGTATAACTCAATCTGATTTTTCTCAACCCCACTCCTCCGGAAAAGATCCAAACTATTTTTTTATCTTTGAAGGTCATTACAAGCAATGATCAAATAAGTATGCAACGGAAAATTCAAGCATCATAATTCATAATACGACTACAACAGCCATATAAATTACTCGATGCATCATATGTTAACAACTATAAAACATACTTCACCACAAGTAAACAGATACAACTACAACAGGCATATAAACTAATCTCCGTATCATATGTCATAAAACATCCATTGATAAGACTTCACCATAAATACACAATAAATTAGTAAACATCATAATAAAGCGACAGCCCAAGCGAGAGCAGATTCCAATAAATTACACATAACGCAATTATCTGATACCAATTTCACCAATATAGGGAACGGATGGTAGCCAAATAAAAAAACCCAGATCAAGAAAATTCAAACAGATCCCAATTGAACAATCGAACTTGAACAATATAAAATAAAACACAAGACATAACGGGATTCAAGCCCATAATATAAAATCGCCCGATCAAATAAAAAGGAACAAAAAGATGAGCTCGAATTAGGTCAATCGACGATAAGACCAATATTCATACCAAGGGGGTGTTCCAACTTGAAGGAGCTTTTAGCCATGGCGTCGGGGAGAAAGCAATCCGAGAGAAGTAGGGATCAAATTGTTACCCTAAAAGAGAGACGATCGCTGTGAAATTGACTGATTAAAGAGAGAGAAAATAATATGCGGATATAAATAGAGGTTGAAAACCCCACGGATATGTATATAATAGAAGGAAGGAAGAGAAGAGAGAAATGCATTTTCTTTGATTTTATCCCTTCAGTGGGGAACAAGCAACCCAGCCCGGCCCAAGTTCAACGACCCAAATATTGATATTTAATTAATTGGCGTATTATTTTAAAATTTGAAATCTTAAGCTTTAATTTAAAAATGGACAAGTTTCGTGTACATGAGTTGTATTATATAACTCAATTGCATATTTTAAAGGGAAAGCTATAAAATGGTTCACAAAATTAATATTAATTATAAATTAATTTTGTGTAGAAAAAAAATGTGCTTCTGTATAAAAAAAAAAAAGTGCTTCTGTGCAAAATTTGTAAACATATTTATAAGTACAGTGACTTTTTTGAACCTATATGTAAATCACCTTATTTTAAAAGTTATCAATGAATTTTTTTTTTGTCATTACTGAAAAGTCATATCTTATTACATTGTAGAAGATGTAATTTTTCAGTAATAATATGGATAACATATATTTTAGTTGTACGGTGCACTTGGTGCATATAAGATAAATATTTTAAAAATATATATCTTTTCCGTATCTAGGGCAGTTCGAGTTGATCATATTGTTGTTCAAGCTTACTTAAAATGTTATTGAGTTTTTGATACGTAGGAATATAGTGTAGGATGGCTGAAAAAAAAATAAAAAAATAAAAGGAAAATCGAGGCTCGTGAGGAACACGATTTTCTTAAAACAAAATATGCCCCTCACTCTCTAGGTGCTTAGTGAATTTATGGGACACTTGTTTCCCAGGATACAACGATATAACACAATATCTTGCTTGAAACGAACCGAGAAATTGTTCGTAAATCACCGGAGTAAGAACGAAATTTCAGCGGAGTATTTGGACAAAAGTAATTGGCAGGTTGCCGGAAAGTTTCAAAACGTGTTGTAACTGTAGAGATTTTGAAATCTCAGCAGGCCTGAAAAAATGCCTCTCAGGATGACTCAGGCTGATCCGGACTCAGGTCAGGCTGAACCGGACTCAGGTCAGGATGACTTAGTCAGATCAGGCTGATCCAGACTCAGGTCAGGATGGGAGTCAGACTCAGGTCAGACAAGAGTCAGGTCAGGACAAGACTCAGGTCAGCATGACCAAGACTCAGGTCAGACAGGAGTGATGTCAGCATGACCCGAACTCAGGTCAGGACAAGAGTCAGGTCAGACAGGAGTTAGGCCAGCATGACCAAGACTCAGGTCAGACAGGAGTCAGGTTAGCATGACCAAGACTCAGATCAGATAGGAGTTAGGTCAGCATGACCCGGACTATGGTCAGGCTGACTCTGGCTCAGCAAAAAAATATCCTGAGTCGGAAAAAATTTAGGCAAAACTTAGCTTGTCAGGCCGCCACCAAATTGTTGCGACATTCGTGTCCGCACACAAGTTCGAGGTTTTTAGGCCAAATTCGGCCATGATTTGCACCCCCCCTGCGCGCACGCGTAGAGTGTGGAGGAGCATAACCCAATTACTTTCTTGCAAGCTAAGGATGTGTTACTCCTTATAAACTCATTTCCTCAATAACCATTTTCCAATGTGGGACAAGGCTCTAAGCCTTTCCCTTCTTTCCCATCCTCAACAACAATTTTCCAATGTGGGACAAAACTATAAGCCTTTCCCTTCATTTCTCATTTGTTACAACAAACTTAGAAATTCAATTTCTCATTCACCCAATATTGGAATTGGACGAGTAATATATTGAATCGAAGCTCTCTTCGAGGAGCACAAATTCCAACATGATACTCATATTTGATCTCGCACGAGCTTTTGTCGAGGTGAACATAAATCGAATTTGAGTAGTTTGATATTTTTATATTCGTATTTTTTTTACTTATGAGCTTGAGTTTGAGCGAAGGTTTAGATGTAATAAACATAAATTTATATTTAATTTTGTTTGATATATATGTCGTCCCGAGCTCAAATGAGCTTTTATTTAATGATTTTGAATGAAGTGAGAATAACTTGGTTTAGCTAGGTTTTCAGTCCTATATGTATCCATATGGATCATATCCATAATTTTTAGGGTTAATTTCAAATAGATTAAGTATTTATGGTATACTTTCAGTTAGATTATAAAATTGTAACAATTTACAAATAAGAGCACTTAATATATATAAATATATTATCCCTTACTGACAATCTCACCCTTTCACTCTGTCTCTCTCTCTCTCTTAGACGGGATTCAAAACTTGAATCCTCTCATTCATATTCTCTCGGGGGGGGGGGGGGGGAGGGGAGGGGGCGGTGCTAGTGCCGGTGAGGTTGATAAGGAGCCAAGATGCGAACGAGGTTAGTAGAGGATAGCAGAGGTTGGCGATTCGACTTTGTCTCGTAATGTCATCGTCGATGAAGAGTATGATCCTTCAAGAATTGGATTTCTCCAAGAATTTTCTAGGCCATAACGATGGTGTGATAGGCTCCAAAGCGAGCTAGGCTACAGTCGGTTGTTGGGCCAAATATGACCCTTTTTTGAAATTGTTAACAACTTTGGATTTCTCCATAGAAGTTTGTGAACTTTCAAGATGGAAATTTGAAGATATGAGGTGTTCTTGAAGAACAATGAATGTTTTTCAATTTTTATGAGATTTTTCGAATGGTTTGGGTTTTAACTTTTAACCCTTCTTATAACACCAACTGTTAGTAAATTTAATATTCTTGGAATGTAAAGGATAGATGTGGCTAACGATATATAACAATAAATAAATATGAATTATTTGGGTTAAATGACTTGAAAATATTAAACTCTGAAAACCATTAATACTAAAACAATAAATGAGAGGGAAATTTGTCAAGTTTGTATGTAGTCTTGGGCTTAAGGGTTTTGTTTCTTTATAATGAGAAATAAAAGTTGTATTTATAGTACAACTAATGTTCTTTATATTGTACTAGTATCTTGTTTGAATCCATGTATAAATGCATGGATTGAGCTCTTACAAGGTCTGCACCAAATTCTCTGTACAAGAAGTATTTGAACCAATAGGATAAGGACACATAAGCATTCGTGCGAGATTCTTTGTAGACTAAATAAATAACTTCTAGAGTGTGCTCTTAGCCGCTGGCTATATATGTGATTCTATGTGAGATACTACTAAAAAGTTCTGTCTTATCTCCTGACTAGATCTTGGATGTCGTTCCACATGAAGAGGTCTGAGGTCTTCAAGGTAAAGACTTGTTGTTGATCTCTGAGGTCCGACGAGGAAGATGAGCTCTTCTTGACAAGATCCATTATATCTCGTCGAGGTCTAGTGAGATCGGTGAAGTATTCAATAGTATAGTTGAGCAATCATCACACTGATGAAGTTTTCTGGGCTATGTTAGGGTACAAACTCATGAAGGTGAGATCATTCCTAGAGTCGAGACCTCTGGTCTTATTTCGAGGTTTCTGACGGTGATTCGAGGGTAGGCCTAAAGTACTATTTTCCTAGGTTTTATGGGTATTGGTGGACTTTCGACCTAGATATAATAGTGCTACAACAATCTCATATATAGAAATTAATGTTCTTAAAAAAAATTACATTCTACTCCAAAAAATAAAGATAAACTGAACACTATCAATAATGATAATAGTCATTCATTACTATCAAACAAACAATATAAATATAAGAATATTATTATTATTATTATTATTATTATTATTATTATTATTATTATTA
>JAPKLY010000430.1:31118-63601 GCA_026898435.1 Prunella vulgaris | reverse complement strand
TATTATTATTATTATTATTATTATTATTATTATTATTATTATTATTATTTACTACTATCATTATCATTCATATTCTCATTTCTTGTTTACGAACCAAATAGCCCATAATTTTGGAAAGATGAAAAAGCCTATTCACTCTCTCTAAAATGAGTACGTTTCTGGTGCAATATTGCACATGCAATATAAACATATTTAAAAAACGGAGAAAAATCTACGGATCCTTCACGAATGATGCTGGTCAAATGGGTGTTTTCTAAAAAAAAAAAAATCGTGCAAAAACTTCGATCTGTGTTACTAGAAAGGAAAATATGTGTTATAAAAGTAGGTATATGATACATATGAAGAACAAAGCAGAATCACAATAAAACACAGGTTTAAAGACAATATTAAAAAAAAAAAACAACCAAAAATTGATGTATCTTAAAATATAGATAAAAAATGAATAACATGGCCCATGAAAATCATGAAGAGAAAAAATTTCAAATTAATTGTGGGGTGAAAAAAGCTTAAAGAACACTAAAAAATCTTAAAAATTATTAAATAATCATAATATCATAATCTCCAATTCAGTGATTCATGGGTTACTACATGAAAATGGAAGAATCTGGATAATAAATAAACTATTTAATTAAGTAATTCATGTACTACAACATGAACAAAAAAATGTTAGGGCGTAAACTAGTAACATATTTATACTCATGCAATAACACTCATTTGTTCATATCGAAATATAATTTTCAGCAATATAAAAGATAATGTAAAGAATACAAAAGAACCCAACAGTGATAAAAATGAAAGAACACAATGAAAATGTAAAAACGAAATCGTATAGGAAAGAAGTCAAATTGGAAAAAAAAAACCCGCCATAAAAACAATAAAAAGGAAAAATGTGGAAAAGCACCATTAAAATGTGAGGGAAAAAAGAACGTCTTAAATTTATTGCATGGTCTAAAATTTCTCACTACTCACACATTAGGAACTTGCAAATAGCATTCCTATCTATGAAACTCTTTAATTTCATTTATTTAAATATTTATAGTTACACATTTTTATATAACTTTTTTTTTTATAAAATCAAGTGTGACATTGTAAATTAAATTCAAAATATTAATTAAAATTTATACGAACTAGATCACAAGTTTACGGACGAGCAGCAATTGCAAACATCATATTGAGCTAAGATTTCGTTCATTTATTTTAAAATTATTTTAATGAACTCTGAAGATATTTACCGAATCAATTTTCAAATAATTCACAAGTGTCTAGACTCATTTATTAATATTTATAAATTTAAACGTTTATCAAATACTTCCCCGTCCCTCCTTAAGTTTCTTGTTTTTTTTGTTGTTTTGTTTAAGAAAGTGTATTATTTATTATTATATGGTGGATCACATGTGACTTTTGTATAAAATAATGAAAAGTTGTGAAAAAGTGATGTGGAGTTGTGAAATGTGGTATTTGTTTATTAATATATGAAATAGTATTATTGCTTTTTATGGGATGAAAAACTTATTGTGGGACATCAAAAAAAGAGAAGTGAGAAATTTATATTGGGACGGGGGAGTACTTTATATTTTCTCATTAAAAACGTGAACTGTACATAGTTGATTGGATAAATTACATGCATTGCAATATAAAAGTGTGCTAGGATAGAAGGAGTACACATAATTTCACGCAGAATGCCTATCTTATTTGTCTATTTTACAGAATAAGAACTGCTTGATTGGGGGTAATGAGGGTGTGGAATGAAAATGAATGAAGATTAAGGAGAATTCATTATTATTAGTGGTGTTTGATATTATTTATTGTACATAAATAAAATCATAAAGATATGTTAAAAATATGGGTAATCACTAACTCCATAGTGATTACCCCTTAATGATACCCATTATCATTACCATTAAAAAAAATACCAAGCGCCCCCAAATTTGTTTTACTTTAATTACTCTCTTTAGATTACCACGGCACAATCCCCCGGAAATTCTAGGATGCACTAAGGTCCATAGTGTGCAGCTTGATTTTAGTTCGATTTTAAATTAAATTAATTTTTTCTAGAAATACATACCACACATGTGTACTGTGTATTTTATGGTATAACAAGTTGTTCTTGCAGTATTGCTGAAAATTATTTTTTAACGTATTAAGAAGTTGTTCTTGAAGTATAACTAAGTTGTTCTTTGGGTATTCCAGACTTGTTCTTGGTGTATAAATAAATTGAGGTATTAGTGAGTTGTTCTTGGGAGATTATCTAGATTTGTTTTTGAGATATATTATTTAGACTTGTTCTTGGGATATTACTTATACTTGCTCTTGGAGTATTACTCAGTTGTTATTTGGGTTTTATAAATTGTTATTTCGGTTTTACTCATTTATTTATAAGATGTTCTTTGGGTATTATAAGATGTTCTTTGTGTATTATAAATTATTTTTTACGTATTACTCGTTTATTTATTTGTTGGTGGATTTTGTTAATGATATGATTTATGGCAGTAATTAGCAAGAAATCCAACCAAACAATAACAAGAAAATAGTGTGTTCTTAATTGTATTTGTAGTAAGAGAGAGAGTAGTGAGAGTAGAGAGAGAGAGTAGTTGTGGAATTCTGAACTTAGAGAGAGAAAATGTGTACAAGAGACCTATTTATAGGTTTGCATGTTTTGAGGTGGCACCTTGTGAGCCTACTTGGCTTTTGGTGTTGACAAGTGTCCTTAACATCTGTCCTTACTCACTACTATGCTTCTGTTACATCTCTACGTCCTACTACATCACTACTAGTTCCCTATATAGCTATTGTCTTTACCCCGGATTGGGCGAGCTTCTTAGCGAGCTTCCTTGCCTTGAGTTATTCCAGGTTGTGGTAATAGTAGTGGACTCTAGCTTTGTCTCATGGGTGTAAGCGAGCTCCTTGGCGAGCTCCCCTATAAGTTGGCAAGCTCCCATGCGAGCTCTCTCTCTCCTGGCGTTGATCAACTGTTGACACATCATCATGTGTCTAGGCGAGCTCCTTGGCGAGCTTCTCTACTTCTCGTGGAGTTGACTTGGTCAAGGTTGGTGACGTGTCTCCTGGGTATGCCGGCGAGCTCCGTACGAATACCTCAGTCTTGGTTGATTTATCTCGTAATCACCTATTAGTAGTTCGCCTATCAACATTTGCCCCCAGCTCGTCCACATCATGATTCCTCTAATGTGTGGGTGAGCTGATTTGCCTTTGTGGGCGAGAGCTCGAGTGTAGGCGAACTCCATTTTTGTGTGATGTTGAGCATCTCGGCGAGCTACCCATGGAGGTGGGTATGCTGATGTGGTGCGGAATTCGAGGTGTCGTGCACACCTTTCCACGCCTCATTTCCCGCGCCCATCATGCCACTACTTTCAAATCTTTGCATATAGGTCCTCAAACTCTTGGAAAACTACAGTTTGCCCGTTTGTCTATAAATAGGGGAAACCTTATTCATTTCCCACTTTTACTTCTTCAAATTCACAGAGCTTATTCAGAATTGTCCTTTGCTTTTTTTCGGCGACCGAAACCCTTGCAATATCGGATCATCGCCATAATCTTCAAGGTAGTGCAATAATTGATCCATTTTCTTTGAACTTTTTCTTGCAGATTTTCCTTTTCCTTTCTTCTCTTCTCGAATTCTTGGTAATTCTCCTTGAACTCCGGTGACTTTTGAGTTTTCCGGCTAGTAGACACCCAAATTCTGGCGACTCTATAACTTTTAAGAACTTAATCAACCAAGACCTCGCCCCCATAATTTAAATATGTCGACCCAATCTTCAAGTCGCACCCTTTCAAATCTGAACCCTGAAAAGCGACCTATGTCTAAGAATGAGCCAATTCCCCAAATCACTCCCATACTAATTGGCTCGAGTTCCGAGGTGGCCTCAGTAGCTCGCCCTGACTCTGGCGAGCTACTTGGCGAGGTCCGATCTTGGTCGAGCGAGAGAGCCACAAATTCTAGAGGTGGATTTGAGGAGGTACTTCGCGAGCTCTGGGAGGATTATGACCGGGCTCAAGAGGAAGTCACCCAGGAGGAAAGAGTTGCTGTGGCAACGAGGAGGTCGCTGAGGGCGAGGAAGAGGTCGCCAAGTCGGGCGATCAAGTGGGCGACCTGGAGGAAGATGAAGATGAGGAAGAGGAGATTACGTTGGAATATTTCCATTCTATTGGGTTCCCAGGTCCCCGACTTCCCGAGCACGAGGTTTCCACAGATGTTGTACATGAGTTCACCTGGGAAGATTATGTGGAAAGATATGTGGTGAGCTTCCCTCTACCCGAGCGAACTATTAGAGAGGCAGCTGGTCATTCTGATTTTGGGGCCAACAAAATTGAAAGTGTTATCACTGAGTTTTCAATTTCCAACCTCCGCAAGAAATACCACATTCCTCTCGACATTCACTTGTACGCCCCCGAGAAGAAGGAGTGAGCTGATATGCCTCCACCTGGAATGACCGCCATCAACGTTCACACTTTGGAGGCCGGGCTTACATTTCCCTTGCATTCGATTTTTGGTCAGTTCTTGTTGGACACCAATTTGGCCATCACGCAATTGACTCCCAATGCTTGGAGCAGCTCCTTGGCTACATTGACCATCTTTGGTTTGGAGGGTTACAAGAACCGATTAACCACGGTCGAGATCAATGAACTCTTCAGCGTGACCAGGCAGGCTAAGGAGGGCAAGGGGTACTATTATTTGAAAGCTCGCCCGGGTGAGAAGTTTCTAGAAAGTCTCCCGAACAAAATCCGCGACTGGAAGGAGAAGTTTATCTTCATTGGCGGAGATTGCCAGGCTTCCACCAGTTATACCGGGCGAGGAGGGTGTATTTATTCCCCGGAAGAATACGGAGAAGCTAGCAGTAGGTGGCCCATTTCGGTGTGCGTAAGTCGGATTAGATTTACTAATCTGATTTCTCCTTTCTTGCAGGTCCGAAGCATCACAAGTCTAGTCGCGGGAAGCTCGACATACCGATTGAGATTGATTTCATGCGGACGGTGTGCTGTTTGCGAGATCAGAAGTGCCGAGATGTCGCACACTTAGGTCAGCATCATTGCCGGAGACTTGCTGGTGTTCTGACCTCGCCGCATCATCTTACGACACAAGGACCTGAACTTCCAGGTTTATAACTCTTCATAGCTCGCCAACTTACCCATTAGAGCTCGCCAAGTTGCTCACTCTGATTGTTAAACTTGTGCATGTGAAGGAGTGACAGTAGCCTTTCCACCACTTGAAATCCCCGAGGCCTATCACGTTTTACTTCGCAAGTTTTCCATGGGTCCACCTCGCCCAAACAAGTAGGGGCTGCCCTCTTCCACAGCTCTAGCGGCCACTAAGAAGGCGGAGCTCGCCCATGCCACTGCACAAGAAGGAGTTGGGGGTTACGGTTCCCAACAAAGGGCGCCAGACAAGACGTTGTCGAAGTCTCAGCCTGCGAAGGTCGCCAAGACCAGCCGAGGAGGTGGACGAACTACAACAACCACTGAGCGAGCTTCCCTACCTCCTCAGCAATAAAAGAAGGGACTTCGTCATGGGGACGGATCCCGAGTGGGCGAGGAGGATACCCAGACTCATAAGAGAACCAGATTCTCCCTCCGCGATGAAAATTCTGAGCACGATGGTCGAGGTGGATCGGGATCAGGTCAGGGTGTCTCTTCACACTCCAATGCCCTTCCGTCAACTGCACCGCCAACACCTCGATCTCCAGCCTCCACTTCCCCATTTGGGGTTCAAGTAATGGATGACACCGTCCTAGGTTGGGACACTGCCAGGGTCAGGTAAGTAGTTCGCTCAGGACACACACCTTTGTATTACATTTGTATGCAATTTATTGATTCAAGTGTTTTGACTTCGCAGGTATGCATCCATTGCCTTTCCTCATAGGCACGCTCTCCATGCTTACGAGCGTTCCCGCTCCCTCTCCTCGATACGTAACCTTCCTGAAGGGCTTGTCTTTTAAACGGTTAGGGAGCTTCCAAGGTATTGGTCAAACTCCTAATTGATGACCATGGAGAGGCAATCTCCGATTGAGAACGCCCGGCTGACAATGCATTACGCGAGTGGACTTTTACTCGCTAGCCAAAGGGTTATCGATCAGGTGACTAAGCAAGAGGAAGGTCGCCAGGAGAGGAACGTCTCGTATCTGAGGATGGCGAAGGCCCTTAATGAGGTGAAGAGGTCGGTGGAGATCGTCGAGGAGAAAGCTTCCGCTTCCTTGGCATCTGAGCAGAGTGCCCTCAGCGAGCTCCAACGGAAGTTCGCCGCTATCCAGAAGAACGCTGACACCCTCGTCCGTTCCAAGGAAGAAGAGTTCGCCGAGAAGCTTGCAGCCAAAGATGGCGAGCTCTCACTGGCGAGGAAAGAAATTGAGCTGGAGCGGGGTTTGAGTAGGAGCGCTCCAAGCTGAGGGAAGAGCTCGCCACGAAGATCAATGAGGTCGCCGAGCTGCGTAACGAATCTACCTCCTCTGAAGCCTTGGATGCCATGAAAACCGAAGCGTCGGACAAAGACTTTGTCCAATGCTACGCCGAGGTGATCAGGTCCATCCAATGGGCGTGAGTTCATAAGGACAATGAGCTAGAGACATAGTGGGCGACTTCAAAGAATGTATGGAGAAGGCTAAGATCTCCGAGGGGACAGAGCTTGACATTGGGGACCTCGCCCAACTTGGAGTTCCACTAGATTTTGTCCCGGCGCGCTTCAAAATTATACAAACTCTTGAGGTCCCGGTGGTCAATGCTGAGTAGGAACAGCGAACTCCCCCACTGCCGAGCAGATGCAGGAGGTGTGTGGGGACATCATGATCGATACAAGCGCCCTGGATACAAGTGGACTCACAGGGAACATCACAGTGATGCCCACTCTATTCCCTGAGATCGCCACCCAAACTGCTCCAAAGGTCGCCGCAACCGAAGCCCCCACTGCTCCTACTCCCGATGCTCCGTAGACCTTGTTTTCCTTTGTTTTTCTCTATTTTTGTTAAGTAGTAATAGCTCGCCAGGCTTGTGTAGCTCGCCTAGAAGGAGCTCTTTTGTCTTCAAAGATAGCCAGCTGGTTGGCTTTTGTAACCAGCACCACTCCTCATACTCAGAAATTTTCTAAGTATTTTTGAATGAAATTTAACTTTTTTATTTCAACTTGCTCTGTTTTAATTTCTCGCACGTTATATCTTCAATTAGCTTGTATTTATATTCTTAGTACGTAATTGTTCGTCTTATTCCACTTTGGGAAGCGAATCATGAGTTTTATGTCGCTTTGGACTACGAATTGTACTTTGTTCATTTGGTACATATTTTTTGTCTTACACCGCTTAGGGCCGCGAATTGTTCGTCTTAAACCACTTAGGGTAGCGAGTTGTACTCTTTTCATTCACTTGGGCAATTGGGTTTTAAAAACCTTGCCTTAGACGTTTTAAATCGTCTTTTTGTGAAATTTTTTTCCTAACTTTGGGCAGTGGGCGCTTAGTGATCCTTTAAAAAGGATACCTTCGCTGACCCTGGGCACTCCGGCCTTTGCCTTGAGCTTTAGATTATAATTAGAAGTTTTTTCAGAAATATCAGCTGCTCTGACTAGTCTAATTACAAGTAGTGTTCCACCTTCCTCTACTGATAGAACTTCTTCAGATGTGCTGCACTCCACGTATACGATGAAGCTTTTCCTTCCATGTCTTCGAGGTCGTACGTTCTGTTTGCCAGCTTGCAGTGACCCGGAACGGTCCTTCCCAATTAGGTCTGAACACACTAGGTGGAGTTGCCAACTTTCTTCTCAATACCAACTCCCCAACCTTGAAACTTCAGTTCCGCACTTGGGAGCTGTATTACTTCTCCGCTCTTTGCTTGTAGGTGGTGTTCTTCAACTTTGACGAAGCTCTAGTTTCTTCAAGCAGATCTTTTTCTACAGCTAGGGCTTCGTCATTCCCTTTTTCATCATATCCCACCACCTTCCAAGTTTGGTTATGAACCTCCACCGGTACGACAGCTTCTGTTCCAAAGGCTAAGGCAAACGGTGTCTCACCGGTACTGGCTTGGTACGACGTTCTATAGGACCATAGCACCTCAGGAAGCTCATCTGCCCAACTTCCTTTCTTATCTTCAAGATTGATTTTCAGTACATATTTCAATATCTTATTCACTGTCTCGACTTGTCCGTTCGACTGTGGATGGTACGGAGTTGAATAGTGCTTCTTGATATTCCATGAACTGCAGAACTCTCTCAACTTCTGACCGTCGAACTGTCTGCCATTGTTCATTACTATTGACTGCGGGAGTCCAAATCGACATATCAGATTCTTCCAGATAAAGTTGTTCATCATTTCTTGTGTTACTGTCGTGAGTGCCTCAGCTTCAGCCCATTTAGTTTAGTAGTCTACCGCTACTACGATGAACTTTACACCGCCGCTGCCAGGTGGGAATGGGCCGATCAAGTCGATACCCCATTCTGTAAAAGGCCATGGGCTGAAGACCGATTTGAGTTGGCTCGCAGGAGATGGATGTTTGGTGCAAACAATTGGCACTTTCGGCACCTCCGGGAGAAGCTAATGGCATTTTTACGAAGAGTGGGCCAGTAGTCCCTTGCCTTATCGTTTTGTATGCCAAAGCTTGCCCCCCAGCATGACTCCCACAGATTCCTTGGTGGATTTCTTCTAACACCTTGAACCCTTGCTTTTCAGATAAGCATTTGAGTAGGGGTAGAGAGAATCCACGTTTGTATAGTTGGCCATCCACCAGAGTGTATCTGGCTGCTTGCTTCACTAGCCGACTAGCTTCCCATGCATCTTCTAGGACTGATCCATCCTTCAAGTAATTTTTTATCGGAGTGCGCCAATCATCGCCTTCTTCCTGCCCCCCACTCGACGTCTGATTTACTTTGTAATCAGACGTCGAGGGGTCCTTTAGTTCGATGATGATGACCTCCGTCAGCTCTGCTTCACCGCTACTGGTAGCTAGTCGGGCTAGTGCATCAGCTTGTGTTTTCTCCAGTCATGGGATCTGCTTGATGTAAACTTGTTTGAACATCGAGATCAGATGTGCTACGAACTTCTGATACATCACCATCTACTGGTCCTTGGCCTCATATTCTCCCTGGACTTGGGATATTATTAGCTGGGAATCTCCAAAAATCTGAAGATTAGTTTCCCCCATAGCTAATGATAACCTAAGTCCGGCTATCAATGCTTCGTACTCCACTTCATTGTTCGTGGCTCTGAAGTCGAACCGTACTTGTCTATCTGGGCTTATCAGTACCACACTGGCTCCTACTGTTGTGCTAGTTCATGATCCGTCTATGTAGAGGTGCCACGGAGCTATACGCCCCCTCGTCAGATCTTGCGGGAAAGTCAACTCGACGATGAAATTGGCAAACGCTTGTCCCTTGATCGTTGTTCAGGGTGCGTAGGTTATACCGTATTAGCTAACTTCTAGTGACCATTTCAACAAGTGTCCTGCAGTGTACGGCCGGTGCAGTATCTGCCTTAGTGGGACCGTCGTCAACACCTCCACTGGGTAGTCGAAGAAGTATGGCCGCAACTTTCTAACACTCATCACCAGTGCATATGTTAGCTTCTCAGTGGGCAAGTATCGTAACTTTACTTCGTGGAGATCTTGGCTCACATAGTACACTGGTAAGTGTGTCTTTCCTTCTTCTCGGACCAGTACTGAGCTGATGGCCACTTCTGACGCCGCCAGGTACAGGTATAGCTTCTCTCCAGGTTTCGGCTTTGACAATATTTGCTTGTTGGCCAGGTACTCCTTGATATTCTCGAAGGACTTTTGGTACTCGCTTGTCCACTGGAAATTGTTCGGGTGTCTGAGTCTGTTAGCTTTGATTGCTTCAAAGAACGGGGGATTCCGGTTGCCGGATCTGGAGATGAATCGGTTCAAAGCTGCCAAACACCCGGTCAGTCTTTGAACCTTCTTTACTGAGTCGGGCGGCTTCATTTCCATGATGCATTTCACCTGTGCTGGATTGACTTCAATTCCTCTCTAGCTCACCAGGTGTCCCAGGAACTTTCCCGAATGGACGCCGAAGCTACTCTTCTTGGGGTTCAACTTCATGTTGTAATGACATAGTATGCCAAAGGTCTGCTTGAGGTGATCTAAGTGGTCCTCCTTTCATAGACTCTTGACAACTATGTCATCGATGTACACTTCCATAGTGTGCCCGATGTGCTGGTCGAACATCTTGTTCACCAGTCTTTGGTAGGTAGCTCTGGCGTTGATGAGTCTGAACGGCATCCTCTCCTACTAGTACATGTTCTTATTGGTGTAGAACATCATATGTTCCTGGTCATCCGGGTGCATCGCTATCTGGTGATAACATACAAAAGCATCTATGAAGGTCATTATTTCGTGGCCCGCAGTGTTATCCACAAGCTGATCAATGTGGGGCAGTGGGAAGTTGTCCTTCAGGCACGCCGCATTAAGGTCCGTGAAGTCGATGCATAGCCTTCAAGTTCCGTTTGGCTTCTTCACTAGGACCGGGTTAACAACCCACTGTGGGCACAACGCCTCCTTGATCAGCTTGTTGTCCAGCAGTTTCTTTACCTCCGTGGTTAATGCTTTGTATTTGTCTGGTCCATACTTTCTTCACTTTTGGCGAACTGGTCTCCTCATTGGGTCGATGTTTAGTCGGTGGCATGCGTGCTCCAACAGAATTCCAGTCATGTCTTCATGGGACCAGGCAAACACGTCCATGTTGGACTTCAAGAACTCCTCCATCTTGGTCTTGTACGGCTCTGGCAGCTCAGATCCTATGAAAAGCTCCAAGTCTGCCTTGTCCGGGTCCACCTGGATTGCTCTCAACTCCTCCATGGGGTGATCTTCCTTTTCTTGTTCTTCCACCTTGGATCGCTAATTAACTCATCCCAGTCCTCATTCGCCATTGGCTCGTGACCCACTCGGGGTTTGAGGTCATCACTTCCTTTCTCAATATTGACAGGTTCATGGACTTTTTCCGTCTCTTGAGGGACTGGGTTGGATGGTTCTCCTTCTCGGGGAACTTGGTCAACCTCCATCGTCACCGGTTCTTGATCTCCCACCGGTTCATCTACTTCAGCATCAACGACCTTCTCCATGGGTGCCGGCTGCGGGTCTTCCACCAGTTCTTATACTTGGATGACTTCCGTTGTCTCCTCCGGCAGGTTATCCACCTCTATCAACTTAGTTTCGACTGAGATGACGTCCAGGATGTTAGGCTCGTCTGCTGGAATCTGCACTTCATCTTCGAGTACAAGGACCTGTGTTACAGACTTTTTTACATGACCATTTTTTATTTGGAGTAAACACTCTCTGGCTTTTTTCTGGTCACCCTTAATTGTACCAACACCTTTTGGAGTTGGGAATTTCAAACAGTGGTAGTAGGTTGAACATGCCGCTTTGAATTCATGAATAAATGGACGGCCAAGGAACCCGTTGTAGGTAGACTGCTAGTCAACGATAAGGAAATCTACGAGCCTAGTCAGCCTCCTTTCGGGGTCCTCGACCAATACAAGTTGGACGCTCAACCTAATTTGTCCTACGGGGATGGTTACAGCTTCTCCAAACCCCATTATCCTAGCATTACTAGGTTCTAAGTATGACTCAAAATCACCTAGAGCATCTAGGGTTGATTTGAACAAAATGTTGGTTAAGGCGCCTATGTCCACTAACAGCCGGTGAACTTTGACGTTCGTGATGTTGGCGCTGATCACCAACGAGTCGTTATGGGGGTCAGTATCCCCTCCAAGTCCATTTGGGAGAAGGTGAGTTCGGCAGTTGGTTGGGTGGCGGGCTTGGAGCCGGAACTTTCTTCCTGGACTTGGTTTACGGCCCGGACTTCGGCCTTCCTCTGTCTTTTGAAGATGGAGAGCCTCCCGTCTTCTAGGCCCCTGACTGGTCCGACCTGTTCCTCGAGAACAAAGAGTTCTCGAGTTGGCTCTTGCTGTTCTGGAGGAGGAGGAGGTGCCCTACGTCTGTGTTGTGGGCCGCGTCGGTCCTCATCTTCCTCTTCATCATCGGAGACCTCCCTCCTCTAGATTCTTGTCCTCTTGGCCGGGGCCTTCTTCACGAACTCCGCCAGCTTCCCATCCTCGTAAAATTTCCACAATTGCTTGACGAGGTCTCAGCACTCGCTGGTGAAGTGACCGATGGACTGGTGGTAGGCACAGAACTTGTTCGGGTTGAGCTTGGTGCGGTCTTGACGAATTCTCCTCGGCTCGTTCAATATTTTCTTGTCTTTGACCGCAACAAACACATGGTCAATGGAGACGGTCAACACCTGGTTCAACTTCTCCTTGAACTCGTCTCCATCCCTGAAAGCTTTCAAGTTTCTGGGAGCTTTGTAGATGCCCCCAGACTTCTTTCTGTGCGGCTTCTTCACCTCGGAGCCACCGACTTCTTTCAGTAGTGCCTCCTGCATAGCCACGTACACTCCTGCCTTGTGTATGAACTCGGCATAAGTGTTCGGGCAACACAGGTGCATTTTCTTCCAGAGCTCGGTCCCCTTCTTCAACCCGGCCATCACAGCCACTCTCTTGGTGTCTTCGCTCACTGGCTCGCCTTCCAACATAATTTTGTTGAACCTTTCCAAGTATTGCTGGTCCGACTCATTATCGCCTTGGTGAATGTTGGCGAGCATGTGCTTCTGGGTCAAGTAGGACCCGTATCCAAAGAAGTAGGCCAAGAACTCCCGCGTAAGCTGGCTGAATGATTGAATTGACCCCGGGGCAAGTGATGAGAATCACCGGTGAGCATTGTCCCCCTAGGGTCAATGGGAAGTTCCGCCACTGCGTCGCGTCTGAGGCACCTACAGATATCATGTAGTCTGCGTACTTGGAGATATGGACTTTGCGATCTGACTCTCCCTCTTACGCAGCCATCACCGGGAATTGAATCTTCTTTTGCACCAGTGCCTTCAGTATGACCGGTGCCAATGGTGATGCTAGGAGAGCGGTGGCATCAACTCCGTCATTTTCGGCAGCTACTTGCATTTGTAGATGCTCCACCGTCTTCTTGAGCGTTGCCAGCTCGTCTTCTTGAGCTGCCTCATGTGGAGGCTATTCAAAGACCGTACGCCTCATGGATGCATGGCCCCGCAGTCCCTCGCTCTGGGGCAGCCCCTCGGTGACATGCTGGAACTTACAGCCACCATTTGGGCCTAGTCGATCGGCGGCTGGCCTTCTTAGCCTCTCATGTGTGGACCTACGCAGACGTAGATCCGATTCCTCCCTCCGGGATGAAGCAGGGGCCGACTCCTGTTCAGTCTCCTCACGCCTGGGCCCCAACCTGCCCAGGAGGACCTCCCTGGACTGGTGGATTGCGCACACCTCCGTGTAGGCAGTAGTTCGCCCATCCTGCGAAACAACCCTATCAGCCACCTTCATTTTTCCGGCGACCTCTCTGTGCTGGCGAGCTTTAGTAGAGCTCGCCTCCTGCTCAGCTGGGAGCTCGCCAGCATGCCCCCTTATCTGAGTGGCCTGTGTGCGCCTAGTCTGCTCCCCAGCATTATTGATAGGAGCTCGCTGAGATGCCCGGGCGAGCTCGCACTACTGCCTTTGAAGTGCAGCAATGGTGCGTTGAAGCTCGCCAGGGTCGTTGATGATGTCCTGGAGGGCTAGATTTAATCCATCTTGGGCCACTGGTGCGGCCTCAGCTCGCTGGGGAGCTCGCAGGACTTCAGCTCGTTGGGGAGCTCGCGGGACTTCAGCTCGCTGGTGAGAAGTCTCCCCATCAGTTTGTTTCTGGGGAGTGCGCCCCTTCCACCTTCTGGTGGTCGCCGAGGTATTATCCTTTGACATAGTCAAGTTTGTATGGAGTTCGTCTAGCTCATCGTTTTCCAGCAAAAGTAAGTTTGATCAAGGTCTTTCTAGCCTTGCATGCAAGTAGATTGTCCAGAATCTGGTTTATCTACTAACAAGCATGCGTTTAGAGTCCTTTTTTGTCAAGTTTTTTGTCTGAAATTCTGGAAATTAAGCTGGAAACTGAGAATTTGTAATGTATCTTCAAGTATTCTTGTACAAACTCAAGAACACCTTCAAATGTTCCTGGCAACTCTCACAATTTTCTCTCAAATTCTTGGAATCGGAGGTTCGGACCCTTCTTCTAGCGCCAAATTGTTGGTGGATTTTGTTAATGATGTGATTTGTGGCTGTAATTAGCAAAAAATTCAATCAAACAATAACAAGATAATAATGTGTTCTTAATTGTATTTGTAGAGAGAGAGAAAGAGTAGTGAGAGTAGAGAGAGAGAGTAGTTGTGGAATTCTGAACTTAGAGAGAGAAAATGTGTACAAGAGACTTATTTATAGGTTTGCATGTTGTGAGAGTACTTGACTTTTAGTGCTGACAAATGTCCTTAACACATGCCCTTACTCACTACTATGCTTCTGTTACATCGCTACGTCTTACTACATCACTACTAATTCCTTATATAGCTATTGTCCGTACCCCGGACTGGGTGAGCTTCTTAGCAAGCTTCCTTGCCTTGTGCTATTCCAGGTTGTGGTAATAGTAGTGGACTCAAGCTTTGTCTCTTGGGTGTAAGCGAGCTCCTTGGCGAGCTCCCCTGTAAGTGGGCGAGCTCCCATGCGAGCTCTCTCTCTCCTGGCGTTGATCAACTGTTAACACGTCATCATGTGTCTAGGCGAGCTTCTTGGCGAGCTCCTCTACTTCTCGTGGAGTTGACTTGGTCAAGGTTGGTGACGTGTCTCCTGGGTATGTCGGCGAGCTCCGTGCCAACTCCTCAGCCTTGGTTGATTTATCTCGTAATCACCTATTAGTAGTTCGCCTATCAACATTATTATTTATTTATTAGTTTTTCATTTATAAATTGCTCATTGGATATTATAAATTATTATTTGGGTATTATATATTATTCTTTGAATATTATAAATTGTTCTTTGGCTATTATAAATTATTCTTTGGGTTTATTCATTTATCAAATATTTATTTATAAATTATTCATTATGTATTATAAATTATTTTTTGGGTATATTATAAAATGTTCTTTGGGTATTATAAATTATTTTTAAGTATTACTTGCTTTTTTTAATTTTTCTTTGGTATTATAAATTATTATTTGGGTATTAATATTGTTCTTTGTGTATTATAAATTGTTCTTTAAGTATTACTCGTTTATTAATTATTAATTAATTAATTATTCATTTATAAAATGTTATTTGGATATTATATATATTCTTTAGGTATTATATATTGTTCTTTGCGTATTATAAATTGTTTTTTAAGTATTACTCCTTTATTTATTATTTATTTGCCACCTCTAGCAGGAATGAATTTAATTTCCTTAGTTTACCAACACATTAATGGACCTTCATTAATTAACTAAATTGGGCCGAAGAGAAAATAGTAAATCATGGGCCTCAATTAATTACAATGAATATCAATACAATTAGCTCAATTAACAATTTAAACAATTAATTCATGAACTCATCTCAAATTTTTAATAAAATTGTCTCAAAAATATTTTTTTACAATTAAGCTCAATTACTCAATTTAGCATAAAAAAATGCAAGAAATCATATCAAAATAAGCAATTATAACACACAAATTCCAAGCAATTTTCACATTAATCAACCCCTCAAACTTAAGATGTTGCTCGTCCCCGAGCAACGAAAAGAAAAATAAGAACAAGTGGGAGGATTGTGAAGAAATTTGAGTTAAAGAAGAACAAACACTTGGTAGGCAACAACTTTACTCAATTATGAAAAATGAACTCAAAGGTAGTATATCACAAATCAATCAACTAAATAGAGACTCCTAAAAAATAAGACAATCTAATCACCATGATCCTCACCGGATGTGTATCACTCAACTCTCAAAAGTGTATAGGAATGTAACTCTCAAATGTCAAATCACAGAAATGCACCCCATAAGCTCGACAATCATCTAAACATTTTTCTCACACTTGCATTTAGGTACTAAATCAAAAAGGACTTTTCACTTGGTTGTAGCTTTAGGCTCTTTGGACATGGTGGGATAAAATATGGGAAGTGTGACTAAAGGTAGTGAAGAACAAGAATTTCTGCTAACAAAATATTCACACACAATCCATAGAATCAATTGCTCTACCACATGTCAAGCACTTTCATTTTCAAACTCTTCTCTTTTCCATTATTTTTTTTCTTTTCCACTTTCAAATCATTACACAATTGAGCTCACAACCATTTTTCTCTTTTTGCTCATTTTTTTCACTTTGTCACTTTTACTCTATTTTTCTTGTTTTTCTCAACAATATTCTCAATTTGCACACATCGAAGCATCACAAGAACACATCATCACAATCCAAGTTCTCCACTATTCATAGGACAATAAGGCTTAAAGGGAGAAAAAGGGTGATATTTTGGCTACCAAAGAAATCAATAGGCTTAAAGGCTCAACATGGCTACAAATGGAGAATTTTTAAGGGTAGGGAATATTTGGCTCAAGTGACTCAATATCAAAAGATGGCTTTAGATCATTTTTAGCACTTCATGCAAGTAGAGATCAAGAGTTAGACTAGAGGCAAGTTCTAGAGCACATAACTACAATCGACCACACAACCAATTAACAACCGTTTATAAAAATTTCGGTTAAGGCACAAAAGCTCACGGGCTAAATTTGATCATGGATCATTTCATATCTCATTCTTTTTCACCCCTACTAGTCAATCAACAAGCTCAACACAAACCATATCATTCACCTCCACAATCAAGACAAGTATCACACCACCAACTATTCATCTTCTCAACAAGCATTTCAACATCAATCATATCCACCAAAATCACACACATCACATGCCAATATGCAAATTCACAAGTAAATCCACAAGCCACAAGACAATTTTAAAATCAATAATCCCAATAACTTTCACCACAATAAAATGACATATATAGCTCAAGTCACCACATCTCATCAAACAAATAAACCAAAGTGCGCCGGTGCTAATGAGAAAATAAAAACTACTACTCCCCCCAAACTTAGACATTGCTAAGCAATTCTAAGTTTGGGAATGGAGTATTTTACCTCAACTTTGCACCAAGTTTCCTTCTTTACGTCCATATCCTTTCTCCATGCCCTTTGTAAGCATCCAACTTCAATACTCAAACATCAAGTCAAAACTCATTTACAAGTATATATAGACAATTAAGCTCATGATTACTCTCAAAATTGATATTCAATGAGCTCACAAAAATGGGGTGTAACGGTGCAATAACTAAAAATCATGCATAAAAAGATAACACCCCCCCCAAACTTAGACTTTGCTAAGCTTGTCTAAGTCGGGGAGAGGTGTTTGTACCTAAGTTCCTTCAAGCACGTATCTTCTTTTCAAGCTCAAAATCCTCACCGAGCCTCAACACACGACCCCAACACATACGAAACAAAATAAGAAATAAAATCAAAGGAACTAAATGCAAAAACTAAAAGAAAGCAATAAAAAGAATGGGTTGCCTACCATTTAGCGCTAATTTTAACGTCTTCAAGCCGGACGGAGCTTAAGACGCTCAACTCATCGGAAGGGCCAAGGATATCGATCCTCTTTCCCATTGTATTTCAATCTTTTGGCCTCCAACTCAAGGAGACTCTCGTTAAGCGTAGATCAATCACCCGGATCTCTCTTGCATAATTTTCGCTTGACAAAGCTCCTAGAAGTGTACACTCTCTCCTCCATGGACACCCATTCTTTCTCTTTTATACAAAGGATACCTAAGCTATTTAAAATTTCTCTCTTTTGATCGAAGACATCAAGAGGCAAAATAAAATCATAAGAAGCATCAATATCAAATAAATCACAAATTGAAGAGTTTATAGGTTTAGAAATTCTCATTTGACTCTCCAAGGTGTCGGTTTGTGCTTCATGATCTCTTTGTTCATTGTAGCTCACGTCCATTAATGGACACTCCTCTTCCTCATCTTCAACAATAAGATTGTCATCTTCATCATTAGCTTAGCTTGGGTCCTCTTCCTCTTTTTCAACTTTGCACCTATCATCACAATAAAAAGAAGAATCATCATAAATAATATCATAAAAAGCACTAGTGAAAACATTAGAATAGGATGTGTAAGCAGAATTCTCATGAGTTTCTTTAACATAAAGGTCAATGGATTTGCACTCAAGCTCCTCTAATGTATGCCTCGTAGCATTGTAGACGTCAAAAGTAGCTTCTTCTTCTTCACTTTCTTTCCCTTCTTCTTCACTTTTTTCCTCTTCTTCATCATAATAATCATCTTCTTCAAGAAATCTCCAAATAAGATCATAGTCCACTTCTTCATCTTCATTTTCTTCGTCCCCTTCTTGCTCTTTTCTCTTCTCTTCCATTTCTTTCTCATCTCTTTCTACTTTTCACTCTCTTTTTCATCCACCTCTTCTTTAATGCAACAATAAGCAAAATTGTGATCTAACTCTCCCTGGCCAATATTTGAGTAGGATGAAAATCCATTTTCCTCAATTTTACAACTCTTCCCCCAGCCATATTCCTCTATACGACGCATTATATCATCCATTTGTTTTGCTAGATCAAGACCATCAAATGTAGGTCTTGTCTCTTCGATCTTCTTCCATCTTTCTTCGGCTTGTCGAGAACTCTCCATGAAGGCCTCTAATGCATCTTGAAAAGTGGACGATACTTCTGTAGAACTCGAATCATGATAATGTGAGGGAACTTATTGCATGTGACAATTGTAATCAAAGTTTCCCTAGTTATCGTAACCAACTTCTTGTTGTTGTGGAGGATATACCATACCACTTTGATCATAACATGGGTTCCAAGGGTATTGGTAGTATCCATCCATTTTCACAATGAAGTGCACCTACACCAAAGAGAACCAAGTATCAAATTCAAATAAAATAAAATAAAAACACTATCAATCAAGTTCAACTAGCACTAAGTTACACTTAAGCCGACCTAATTCCCGGCAACGGCACCATAAACTTGACACGTATTTTACAAACACTTACTTTCCAAGTGTAGAAAGTTCGTGTAGTAAGGTAAGTGACTGGTTAAAATATCAATCCACGTGATTAGTGGCTAGTGTAGCCCTAGAACTATACGTCGGTGCTTGATTGTAGTGTGAATCAACTTGATTCCAACTAAACTAATTCCAACAATTAAAATTGCAAACTATTAACTAAGACAAAGAAATTAAACTAGAACTAAGAAATTTACTAAACAAGACACTAAAATAGAAAAGAACTAAATAGATCAACAAAGATAACAAATATGAGAAAAGTGTGTTCATGTGTTCTTCATTACGAGGTAATCAATTAACGGTTCGACAAGTTCATTTATCTCTTTTGTCGGTAAAAAATAGGAGCAATCACGATTAATACACATTAAACCGTACTGGATAAACATAGAAATAACGCGTCAATTAAGCATGTAGATTGTTATAGGAATAGTTCACCGTTTCCCACCTGGGTAATCACACAAGCCTAAGAAAAATCCTAGCGTACTTTTCCACTCGTATACTAAGGTGCCCCACCTTTAGTCCCCTCACTAATTACCTAAAGGTTAATCAAGCAATTAATGTAGATTAATGGTTTTCTAATGAAAATTACCCAACTCTCGTTGCGATAATTCAATATTAACTCAAATCACAAAATCAAAACTCATATGAAATAAACATGTCTATTCAACTCTCGTTGCAACAAACAATTTACCCATATGAATTAAAAGAGCCCAACAAGCAATTGATCAAATAAACCCCATTAATCTAATCATATAACCTTCAATTAGAATAAACTTACAAAATCATCCCACTAACTAATTACCCGCATAGTTCCAAACACACAAACACTAAATATCTAGCCAACAATCATAACATTAAAAAGAAATAAAATCATAACAAAAAATAATAATAATCCATTAACATTAAAAATAAACCAACAAATTTTTAAAAAAAATTATAGAAGTCACCTATGAGGAATTCCAACAACATGAATTTTCAACAATATTTAAATTCTAACTATTTTAGCTAAAAAAAAATATAAACCCTAGCTATGTGTGTTTGAGTGTGTGAGGAAATTTTCTCTGGGGAGTAGTGTCATGTGTGTGTTTCCTTCAGAAATGGGGCTGCTGCTCTTTTATATCCTCCCTCCTTAAGAATGAGCTTTCCAAAACAAATTTTTGAAATTTTTCAACGAGGACGGTTTGGAGGGGTAGCACGGGTAGAAATGAAATGGGCAAACCGTGCTTAATTCTTCGGCCTTGTACGTTCCGGCAACCTTCTTCAGCACGGGTCGTGCTATTAAGTATCACCCGTGCTTAAATCTTCGAATTTAATTGTTCGATTTAGGCAAAATTCAAGCACGGGTGAGGCAAAATTTCAAGCACGGGTCACAGAATAAAAAACGTTTTGAAATTAGCAATTCTTCCCTCTTCTTTGAGCCAAGGCAAACAGTGATAGAGTCGGGTACGGAGGTGGAGCTTCTTCATTTTCCAGCAGTGGCTTCTCGCGGACGGCGGTCAATGTGATTTCCGGCGACGGCTGTAGACGGAGTGCTCTGTTTCTAGTTTGCGGCGATGTGTTCGAACAGCGACGTTCATGGCTTACGACGGCAGGTGCAACGAATTCTGGCAGCAGGTTGTGGACGGCGGAGGCTCTGGCT
The DNA here is from genome assembly GCA_026898435.1 of Prunella vulgaris. NCBI lineage: Eukaryota > Viridiplantae > Streptophyta > Magnoliopsida > Lamiales > Lamiaceae > Prunella > Prunella vulgaris. The sequence continues at coordinate 43,032 of JAPKLY010000430.1, read as the reverse complement.
TTGCGCGGCGGTTGCGGCATGGAGGTGAGTCTGACGTCTTAATTCCCGACGATTGCTGTGAAATTTCTGCTGCTATACAAATTGAATTCAGCAATGGGAGTGGTGAGAGGTAGTTGATGTAGTGGAGCGGTTAAGAAATGGCCACGTCTCCTCTCTGATTTCCTTTTGGTGTTTAATTCAATGGAAGTGAACACTTGGTCAAAGCATGAGCCCTCACCTAAGAACTCTTGTTTCCTATTTCCTTTTCAAATGTTATCTACATGAATGAATTTAATTTCCTTAGTTTACCAACACATTAATGGGCCTTCATTAATTAACTAAACTGGGCTGAAGAGAAAATAGTAAATCATGGGCCTCAATTAATTACAATGGATATCAATACAATTAGCTCAATTAACAATTTAAACAATTAATTCATGAACTCATCTCAAATTTTTAATAAAATTATCTCAAAAATATTTTTTTACAATTAAGCTCAATTACTCAATTTAGCATAAAAAAATGCAAGAAATCATATCAAAATAAGCAATTATAACACATAAATTTCAAGCAATTTTCACACTAATCATATTCCGAGCCCTAATTTTTTTTTGTGGGTGGGTGCGCCGTGAAATAGAGTTATGAGATGGAGCCGTGGCGGCGCCAACGACGACCACCGACGATGGGGCGACATAAATGAAGCTAATTTTGGAAAATTCTTTTTTTTCATTGGTGTGGGTGCGCCGTTTCCAGATTTTAGAATGAAACTTTGCAAATAGAATAAGGACCATCTGTGGAAAAGTTTTGTGGGTGTACTCAGCTTTCCGTGTGTGTACTCAACAAGTGGATGTTCTCCAAACAGTTGTGGGTGCATTTAACTTGGGCCCATTTTTAATTCATATGTTGATATGGGCCGTTATTATGTTGATATTACTTGGCCTCCTACACAATATAAAGAGGATGAAAATTTTTACTTAGATATTTCACATGATTGAGATTTTTTTTATAAATATTAGTAATTATTTTAATTTTTCTTCGACGATTTCATTTACATATCATCTCAAGACATTAAATAATACTCGTACTGTAAATCTTTTTGACGTTCGTGCCGTTTAGTGTTTCTCAAGTTTGCCTTTTCTAGAGATGCGTATGTGGTTGACTCTATTGTCCTACTTAAACTGACGGTTCCTACAAATTCGTCTTGCAAATTCGATGACGAATCTTTCGAAGCGGGAGAGAACGATAGCGATAAAGATTAAATATATTTAGTTAATTAATATTGTTATTTATATTTCATAGAGTTTAGGACTTTATTTAAGTATCATTTAGTTGTTATTGGGTCGAGTTTTAATACCTGAAACCTAGTCTTGTTTATTATAAATAGTTGTCTCAGATGTCATTGTAGGAAGTTGATTTTGATAATAAATTAAAGTTAATGTGACACTGAGTTCACGGTGATCATATTTCGTATTTCTATGCTTCCGCTATGACACATAAACTTCTTGAATTTTATAATAAGTTTCTCTTCCTGAAGTGTTGATGAAACAAAAGAGATTTAAGTTTGTAAAAACAATTAACTAACTTTAATATGATACTAAAAATATAATATTTCAACAGATCAAATATACATAAAAATTAAAATCCACCTATATATTTCTGTTAATTAATATGAGAGTTACTAAAAAGGGATTCATTAAAATTAATATGACTAAAGCTTCATTTGATTTGTAAGATAAGCTAAGATAAATTAAATTATCTTATCTAATTTGATGTTTGGTTTAATGGATAATGACCCAAGATTAATAAAAACAAAACTAAAATTCAATTATCTTTTGAATGAAAGATAATATTATCTTAGGAAAGAGGTATGATAATAATTCATTGTGTTTATCTTTATTAAAATACTTCTCTTATATTGTAAAGGAGAACCATAATTCACTTTATTTTTATTTATGATATAGAGGATAAAATTGTCAATTACATATCTTTTTATTATTAATCTTACAATCCAAACATTCAAAATGAAATTATCTTGCATTACTAATTATCTTAAGCCATCAATTCAAACATACTATTTAACTCACAAATAACAATCTCTAGATTACAATCTTGTCTAATCTATCTTGAGTTATTTATCTTATCCATTGAACCAAATGAACTCTAACTAAATAAATTGATTTCATGTCTATTATTTCCTCAAAAGATACTTTTTTTTTTTTTTAATCTCGCATCAAAGTTCATGAAAAAGAAAGTTACAAATCACTTAGACTCTCTTTGTTTTGATATTTGCATGTTCGAGATTAGGACTTATCAATCTTTGTTCGAGTTAGAAATTTAAAATTCTAGTTTTCACATTTTATTAAAAATTCATACCTAAACTATATATAAATTCTACCATCATAACTTTTTTCACCCTCATTCATTCTCTTTCCTACTTCAATCTTGCGCAATCCATTAAAGTAATATAACATCAATCATTACATAAGCATTGATTTGATATATTTTTAAAATTTCTTTTTAAAATCTCAAAACAACCACATATTTTTATTATTCATCAAGGACTTTATATTCAATGATTCTAAAATCATAAACGCACTCTAAATACGTAAAATACATTTAAAGGCACGACTATTTGCTCCTGGATCTTACTGAATACACTCGTATGTATATACAACACATTCAACAACTGTAAGTTGGGTGTATTCAGCAAAAAATCCGATGACAATAACCGTGCCCCCACATTTAATTAAGATACATTCATAACTCTGTCTTACATCGCAGTACAAAAAATGGGTTGGAACTCGAAAATTTCTAAGTCATTTCTTGTTCAACTTCATCTTTACTAGGAAGAAAAGGAGGGTCAAATGTCCTAAACACCCTGTAAGCAGAGATTACAGCTAAAACCAAGAAACAACAAACCGCAATTACATGCAGAGCCAAAGCTATTTTCAATTTATTGCAGAAGCTGCTGTAAGAAGCACAAGCTTCACTCCATGTAACCATTTGATCCCCATTATACACTAAGTACACAAACTCCACCATTGCTGCCATTGATGTCACCATTAGGTACGCCAAAACCTGCAGTTTTCATCACCCCACATCGATAAAACAAATACAAGTTAGAGCACTTCGATTCGTCTATCTTACAAATGGCGTGGGGGGAGTAGAATGAAACACATATTTTAAGTCTAAATTAGAGGGATCGCCACTTGCATACATATAACTGAAAGAATTTCGTCTCATCTAAAAATCCGAACTTATAGGAGGGTGGACTAAGTAAACCTAACAAGAATCTAGTTTAACGGGGGTAGAATTCTATTAGCCTATTGATTCTAATACCATGAAAGAATTTGGCCTCATCTGAATGTCCGAACTTGTAGAAGGGTCCATTTGTATAATTCCCAACTAATAAATGTCATTCATAAAGATAAACACACTTCATATATGGAATTCAAAAAAATTGGGAGGGTAATAGCCCCACAGCCCCACCTGTCACCCAAGATCCATCACTGTACATATTGACCATATATCTTCTACCCATAATAAATATTGATGGTATATGTTATTTTAACATGGAAAATTTCATATGGTTATTTTTGGAATTTGTCATTTAATGCTTCCAATTAAATGGGACATAGTTGTGAGATGTTAATGAGCCCCAACAAGATTCAGGATTTGGAAGGTATGGAATAAATTGGTCTTGGTTGAGGTGGATTGATTGTCACAACTAAAAAACTCTGATAATCTACCATGCATTTAATATGACAGTTGATTTAAATTAGCTCCCTCCATATCATAAACTCTACTTAAGATTAAAGACTGATCAATGTGAGTTTGACATAACTAACAAATTTTCAACATTTCTTTTTCTTCGTTAAAAAAGAAAAATTACCCAACTCTGGCTGAAAATATGAAACAATTGAAGCTTTGTTTTCAAAGACATCCCCTAAAACATCATACAAATATCTTTGATTCATTTACACCCTAATACTTATAATTCACTCATACAAGACACCTTTGAGCATATTGTTTAAGAAAAGTAGAGTAGTGTAAAATTATATTATTAAAATAATAAAATTAACTGAAATGCGTGTAAAAATAATGACATTTTGTGTAAATATGTGAATAATGTGAGAATAAAGTTAGAATAGTAGTTTCCATTTATAAGTGTTAAACAATTATGAGACAGAAAAAAAAAGTGCAAACAATTGTGGGACGAGGGAATATCATTTTTCCCATTTCTTAGAAGGAACTCGACTCCAGCCTTCCGAGTCGAGCTGAAGGTCCCTCGATTACACTAACTCGCCACCTATCCCAAAGAGCCCTCATATATTATAATCCTTTCGTCTCTCTTTTGAGTTTCTTTTTTTTTTTTTAAGAAATTTTTGAGAAAGTAACGTGAAGTTGTGAAAGTGTATTTATTTATTAATATATAAAGTCTTGTTGCTCTTACGTAACGAGAAACTTATCATGGACATCTAAAAAATGGAAGTAAGAAATTTATAGTGTGACAGAGAGAGTATTAAAGTTGAAGAAAAATTTCTCCTAAACCAAGCCTAACAAGATCATTAACAGATCGAGATTGACTAGTTAGTCGAATTCTCGAACACCTCGATTCGAATATCAGTTCAAATTTACACACATAAAAAGTATACAAAAGGTGAATCAAACCTGATCAGTAACAAAGAACACCCAAGCTTTAGTCAATAAGCATCTGAGATATGAACACACAGCAGCAAACAGGGCATACCCAGCAGACACAGCACTGATACAAACCATATACCTATTCCCATCACAAAATAACAAAAAAAAAATCAGAAAAAAGCCTCAAGTGAGAGAAAATTAGACACATGAGAGAGAGAGAAAGATGGAAAAACAAAACTCATACTTGAGCCCCGTGAAATTATTGAACTCCAATTTGCCATAATCAGAGTTGTCCTGTTTAGTGGTGACAGTAATCCAGATAGATGCGACAGTGAGAGGAATGAGGAACAGTCTGAGTGAGAAATCCAAGGCTTTGAGCTCATTTCCTCCCATCTTGGCTGCAACAATTTCAGTTCCCCTAATTTATGGAAGAAGGAGGAGCAAATGGAAGAGAGATAGAGGGGCCACGAGATGCAATGGTAAAAAGGTAATATGGGCACTGTGGGATATCAGATGATGATGGGTTTGTGGTGGGCCTTTGCCTATTTCCTCCTATACCAAGATTCCCTCAGTTCGTACATACCATATATGTTGTGTTTTTAATTTTTTTTATTGTATGATTAAAATTTTGTAGGATATTACTAAAAAAATATAATTATTTTAATTGAAAAATACAAATAAAAGTAATTGTATTTTTAGTGAAAATAACAACCCTTTCTGATAAAAACAATTAATACTGTTAAAAAATATATTTAAATTGAATAATACACAGAACACTTCCCCTACAAATATATGTTAAAAGTAAAGAATTATTAGTAGAGCCGTCAAAATGGGTTGGGCCCGTTGGGCCAGCCCGCCTGCCCCGCCGTAATAAAATGAGGGTTGTGCCAAATATTTTTAAGCCCGTATAGAGGCGGGCCTAGACGGGCTGACCCGTTTGGGTTGCAGGTTTGGCAGGGCGGGCCAGCCCGCCAGTGTGGATATATTATATATGTATATATATACACATTAATATATATACATATTATATGATATTTTAATTAATTTTTAAATTTAAAATTTTTATTATTTATTTTCTTAATTCCCTCCAAACAAAATAATAAATTATTGTGCTCTTTTCACAAAAAAAAAAAAAAAAACTAGTTGTTAATGTTGGTAGAATTGTTTAATGGAATGTTTATGTGGCTATATTAACTTGGAATTTTACCAAACAATAATCTAAAGATTTGTTTTCTTAAGAGTATTTTATAAAGAGAGAGAGTAGTGAGAGAAAGTAAGTGTAGCATTATGAGCTTAGAGAGAGAAAGTGTGTACAAGAGACCTATTTAGAAGTTTTCATGTTGTGAGGTGACACTTAATGGGCTTACTTAGCCTAATGTGCTGACAAGTGTCCTTAACACCTGTCTTTACTCACCACTATGCCCTAATTACATTGTTTTGTCCTACTCAAGATTATAGAAGTCGGAAATCGGTAATTGGGTGTTTTCAGGCCGCCTAATTTTTTAAATTTTTTTTAAAAAAAAATACAAAATTAGGGTCGCCTAGGACCGCCTAGAACGGTCTAGTAGTCCGCCTAGTTTTTTTAAATAAAAAAATAAAAAAAAACAAAAAATTAGAACCGTCTAGGCCCGAAAATGCCTAGAATCATCGATTTTGCAGAAATCGGGCCGGCATGTGGGCGCCTAGCCCGATTTCTCCATCACTAGTCCTACTACATCACTATTGATTCCCTACGTAGCCATCAGCTTTACTCCGGATTGGGCGAGCTCTCTTATCTTGTGTTATTCTGCGATGTGGTGATGGTAGTAGGATTTGGTCTTGTCTCTTTGAGGTGGACGAACTCTAGGCAAGCTCCCTAGAAAGTCGGCGAGCTCCCTTGCGAGCTCTCTCTCTTCTGGTGTTGGTCAACTGGTCAACTGTTGACATGTCGTCATACATTTGGGCGAGCTTCTGGCGAGCTCTTCCCCTATTCATGTTATTGACTGGTCAGAGTTGATGACGTGGCCCTGGACCATGCTGGCGAGCTCCTCAACCTTGGTTATTTATTCCAGTTATCCTTCATTAGTAGTTCGTCTATCAACAGTTAAGTATCAAATCGACGTTACCATAGTTAATCAGTGGTATCCCTTCACGTAGTCTTTTGGCTCTCTTTCGTAGTTAATTGTCGCTGCCAAAATTATTCTTATGTAATGATTGATAAATCATGAGAGACTTTATGGCTTATGCTATGTTTATGACTTAACATTATTGATTTATTTTGTGAACTTTATTTTATAAAATTTGTATTATATTTGACAAACTTTACTTTATGAGATTTGTGATTCTCGTGGCGAGGTTTTAGTTATATATTTATTATGTTACTATTTTATTTAATAAATTTAGTTGAAATATTAGTTTATATTATTTTTTAAAAAGAAAAAGAAAAAAATTGAGATGGTCCGTTGAAGCCCGCCATTAAATGAGTTGGGTTGGAGTTTTTGCGGTCCGCCACGCCCCGCCAAAAAGCCTCGCCCTGCCCCGCCAGCCCATTTTAACATCTCTAATTATTAGTGAATCACAAAAACTTGTGGATGTAGTCTAATATATGATAAAGTAATGGTTGTTGATGTTTTTGTAATTTTTTTACAACTTAAATATTAGTCCATTCATCTCTTGATGCGTTGCACTTTCCTTCCACACTTTTAAAAAAGTAATTCTCCTCCATATTACTCATATATTTATATAAAATATTATATTTTTCTACATTCAATTCACTCAAAAAATTAATATATAAAAATTTACCTACAAACAATTTACTTACAAAATTTCTTAGACAAATTTTCTATAGATAAAGAATGAAGATGTCAGTATAGTACAAAATTTTTGTAGGCGATGCTGTTGACAATTGTCACTAAGAAATACTATTTTCTAGAAAGTTTCATTAGTCATATATACAAATTTAATAGCAATGCTTAATTCTTTTTTAATATAGTCAATCACTTTTATTTTTTAAATTTCAATAACAGATTATCTCTCAACACTCCACTAATTTTTTTAACAAAAAGTGTGTTTATAAAAAGAATGAAGAATTTTAAGTAACAAAAATTATAAAACTTGCAAAAATATAATTTCTCACATATGAAAACGAGACAGTGTAAATCTCTCCTTAAATTTATTTGTAAATCTTTTAAATTCTACTCCCTCCGTCCCACTATAAGTTGCTCATGTTGCCATTTTCGTCTGTCCCACTATATGTTGCTCATTGCTTTTTTATATTTTTTGGAAGATACTATTCACTTCTTTATTATTATTTTCAATACTTTTTATACTATTTTCATTACTTTTTTACTTTTCTCTATTACATCACTTATATTTTTTCACTTTTTCCATCACACCACTTATACTTTTTCACATTTTTCATCACATCACTTATATTTTTTCATTTTTACCTTAATTCGTGTGCCCAAAAGCAACGAACAACTTATAGCGGGACGGAGGGAGTACATGATAATATTATGATCTTCCACTTTTTATTCAAGTCTATGCGTCATTATCCAAACCTTCAAATTTTTTTATTTTTTTATCAAATTATATAAGTAAATTAATTTTAAATCATAAAAAATATAATTAAAAATTAATCAATTAAAGATCGATTATAATTAAATGCATTCTCAATTTATATTTAAAATTTCATTTATTCACAAATTTATTTTTAAATCTATCAATTCATGTGGGTCTTTTTTACTGCGCAAGTGCACAAGCATACAATTTTATATAGACGTGTTCTATACGACTACTTCCACTGCATAAGAATTTGTTTTTATTATATAGGACCAAGACTAGTATATATCTTTACAATTTTAACCACATATTTTAACTTATTTTTATTTTATATTTTGTTGTTCCATACATGGTCTAAATTTATTTTTCCGGGCACGCGAATTATAAAATAAGTAAGTATTTGATTATAAAATTAAATAATTAAATAAAAAATATATATTTTATTAACTTTTATGAGTGTAAAAAATTTTCTTTTTAGGTGTGAAAAAATAATTGGGACATTCAAATAATGAAAGTGTGAAAGTAATTTTGGGACGAAGGGTGTTGAATAAAAGATTGGTGTTGCATTAAAAAAAAAAATATATATTGGTTAATAATGTGCGAACCACTATCCAAATTCATAAATCATTGTCTAATTTTTATACTCATCAAATATTTAGTATCTTCAATGTTTTCTTATAAGAAGTGATACTTTGTACTTATATGCCACTTCAATTTTTTATATAGTAAATATGATAATTTAAATGGTAAAAAATTTGCTTAACTTTTTAATAACAATTCAATACTATTATACACGTTTTGTAATAAGAAATTTAGATGAAAATGATTTAGTGTCATTATGATGATAGACGTGTGACACCGTGACGGATATCCCACTATTACATAAATGATTGAGATTTTTTTTTTTTTTTGAAAGGATAATTGAGAAATACTATTTAATGGAGTAGCTTTGCTATTGCGGGAGTTATTATGATATTTAGGGTTGGTGTGACTGGTGAGGTATCTGTAGATCCAATCAACGGCTCCTTTCTCAAGCGGTGGTTGTGGAGTGTTTAGATGTCGACACGGTTTTCTTTCAAATTAGAAGTGGAATAGACTAGTATTCCAAAGTGCCAAAGAATTTTTTTTATTTTATTTTTATAAAAAGGATAATGGTTATTCATAATCAATATTTACCACACTATAATAGATCAAATCTTTTTACAATATTTTGAAAATCGGGTCGGGCGGGTCGGTTCGAAGGATTTAACCGTGAACCGGTCTCGACACTGATTCAATAGTTCAATAAAAAAACCGTTGCAAATTAGTTAAAATTGAATTAAATTGGTGAACCAAAAATTCAGTTCTATCTATAATAATTTTTAAAAGAATTATTTTTAACTTTAATATAATAATTTTTCTAAAAAAAAATATGGCAAATATTCACACTTAAGAGTCAAAGATTAGTCTTGTATGCACTAGTACATGGTGCAACTCAAGTTCATGTTTTAAAAGTTAAACAAAATACTACTGAAAAGTTACACAGGTTATTACTGAAAAGTGTATCTTTTACAGTTTAACTTTTCACTAATAACATGTTTAACTTTTTAGTACTCCCTCCGTCCCAAGGGTATTTACACCCTTGGGATGGCACACGGTTTAAGAAAAATATATTTTTTTAAATAAAATAGTGGTATATGGATAAATGTGTGGAAAGTTTTGTGAGTGTGTATGCAAATCGATGTTTCTCTTTTAAGTAGTGTGCAAATTGATTTGGGACAACCCAAAATAGAAAGTGTACAAATTGGTTAGGGACGGAGGGAGTAGTATTTTATTTAACTTTTAAAAAATGAACTTGAGTTGCACTGTGTAACTGGTGCACAAGAGACTTACTCAAGAGTCAATATATAAGTACAAACTAGCTAAAGAGTTAGTTATCTATAATTAATATGAGCTGGTTAATATATATAAGTAAAAGTACAATTTAGGATAGTGTTATATATATATATATATATATATATAAAATTACAATTTGATTATAAAGAGTATCTATGGAATATCTATCAAGTTAATTACTATACAAAAAATATATAAGAACATATCATAATAATCAAAGTAAATTGCTCATAATTTTTTAGAAATCATAAAAAAAATTCAATTTTACTTCAAAGTAAAATCTTAAACAAAATTCAAATTATGTGTTTAAAAAAATAATATACATTTTGTTTATAATTTTATAAATATCTTTATTATAATATTAAAATTTTATGATAATATAAATATAATAATTCGAATCATTCGATTTTTTTTTTTGCAACGGTTCAACCAATCAGACCAGTGAATTAGTGACCCAGTTCATTGGCCGATTTAGTGATCGGTCCGGTTTTAAAAATATTATTTCTATAAAAGAAATATAAACTACTTCATACCAATCGTGAAGACATGAAAATTAAACAAAAAAGACGGATACAAGAGCATCTTTAAGGTTTCATTGACAAATAAGAATACCCCCACGCTAAGGTGTCTCTCACAATTTAAATCTACCATCGTCATCTATCTAGAAAAATCAAAATAACACAAATCTAAAAAAATAGATTTTTTTTAATGGATCAATCTATCAATCGGACACTGTAGCCACAATGCAATGAAGTAAATTGACATGTTACCACCACGAGCGGCGGCTCAAGTGGCAGTGGAGGTTACGACAGTGTTGTGGTGTGGTGGCGGCAGTGCGGTGGTGCTAAAATAGTAGATCTATACCCTTTCCTAAAAGTATCTCTAAAAAAATTGGGTGAAAAAACATACTTACATTGAGAAAAATCACACTACAGTGAGAAGATTCTTACTGAGACACTTAATGAGTCTTAAGGCCTGTTTATAATCTCTATTCTATATGGAGAAATGCTTATAAAATTTAAAAGCTGGATTAGAACAGCTTAATAAAAAGCATTTCTGACTATAGAAATAGAGAACTAAAATAGGTACTTAGGAGTGGCTGCAAGTGGTCGAGGAAGAGGGTGGCGCTGATGATGGAGGAGGAGAGATGTTTGCTCTCCAAACATTTTCTCTCTGTCTTCCTTTTTGAGGCATAATCCAATATGCCTCGAGATTATTTGTACAGTTAGACTCCAATTGGTAATTTTGTAGGTTTTCATAACTTAATAGAGTAGTGTAAATTTAATACTGATTTCATAATATAAAATTATTTGGTAGAAAGTATTAATACAGCCACAGATAATATAAAATGTTGAAGAAGTTAATTTATATGTACATTTACACCAATATATAAATATCTACTCTTATATTACTATTTTACTTAAAAATATATATATTATTTTTTAAAATTTGTATGTCGAATTGAATGTGCAAATGTATGGAGGAGTATTTGTATATATGGTAGCTAAACATGTGAGTCCTCATGCATCAGTTAATTTTACGTAAACTCTGCTTTTTATATATATTAATATTGTTATACACCTATATAATTAAATTGTGGGTAGGAATATATATTACTTGAGTTGAGACAAATATACAAATTTTTCTTAAAAAGAAATCTATAAGACCAGAGGTTCGGGTGTGTTTTCTTGTGGAAATTATTTCCATTTTCTCCCAATTCTAAATGCTATCCACATTACTATAATATTCACTTAATATTTCTCACATTATTCACTTTTATTTCTCACCACTATTAATATTAATTAATACTAAAAAGTATGTGTTCCAAATTATATTATTAATGCTAAAATAATAATATTTGACTTTTTAAAATAAT
>JAPKLY010000430.1:2631-21118 GCA_026898435.1 Prunella vulgaris | reverse complement strand
TAATAGAAGCCTCCCCGATAGGAAAGTGGAATGTGTGTGTTTCTGGACGCCATCTCTCCACTAGAGCAGTGATGAGATGCTGATCAATTTTGATGGCCCCACATCGAGCAACGCCATAAAAGCCCATTTTGTGTAGAACATCCAAAACACGGGAGTGTAAACTCTTTCCCGGATCTTTACGAAAGCTCCAAAATATAGCCCCTGTTGCATGAGTTGATCTCAGCGCCGTGTCCACATGAGTTCCGGCAAACACTGCTTCTGAACGATGGTTCTTTTGGTTCGTTAAGACAGACGGATCCTGAGGTCCATACATCTCTTCGTACGGTGTCATCCTGAATGGATAAAATTGTACTCCCTTCGTCTTAAATATGTTTTCACTTTTCACCTTAATAAAGTGCACAGTTAAGTAAAATAATGTGTAAAATTATATTATTAAAATTTCATTTTTGAAAATATGAAAATTTTTATGGAACAAACTAAAAAGGAAAATATACAATTTTTTGTGGAACAGACAGTCGTAGAAATTTACACCCTACAAAATGACACATTTAAAAATATATACTCCCTTCGTATTTCTATAAGTTGCTCGTTGCTTTTGGGCAAACGAATTAAGGTAAAAGTGAAAAAGTATAAGTGATGTGATGAAAAAAGTGAAAAAGTATAAGTGATGTGATAGAAAAAGTGAAAAAGTATGAGTGATGTGATGGAGAAAAATGAAAAAGTAATGAAAATAGTGTAAAAAGTATTGAAAATAATAATAAAGAAGTGAATAGTAATTTTCAAAAAAGGTAAAAAAGCAATAAGCAACTTATAGAAAGACGGACGAAAATGGCAACATGAGCAACTTATAGAAAGACGGAGGGAGTATATATTTTATATATAAAGTAGTAGCATATGAGTAAGTATGTGTATAAATTTGTAAGTGCACATGCAAATTAATATTTTTTTTTAGTAGTGTGAAAATAAAAAAAATGTACAAATTCCTATAGGGAGACGGTGGAGTACAAATTTTTTTATGTATCTAATAAAATATAAGAGAGGTTTTTATGTAAATGAATTCTATTGATTCAATAAAACATAAAATGCTTAGTGCATATTGTTATAAAAATAATTTTTTCTATACAATTTATAAAATATTTTATACATTTATCAATTTGCAAGGGAGGAGTGACACACAAATAAAAAAAAAATAGAATAAAGTAAAAAAAATAGTGTTTTGAGGGTTAATTTGGTAAAATTTTATGTAAAAAGTAAAAAAATTAGTTGGATTAAGTGCAATGTGAGTCCAAAAAGTGAAAAAGTAATGATATTTTATGTAAATATATAGATATTGTGAGGGTGAAGTTTATAAAAGAATTTCTTTTTTTTGGATCTACAAATTCCCTTGAAACATCCCGAAAAAAAAAAACTTGCAAGTTTCTCGGGAAAAAAAAAAAAAAAAGGGGAGTAAACAACAGCAAATAGATAAAACGCACAATTATCCTTTATCTTTTAAAATAACTCACATATCCGAAAAATCAACTTAGACGACGTGTGCCGAGTGTACTGCCGTTGAACAACCACCGACGGCAAAATCGCAGCATGAACCATCGCCGGAAGAAAAATCTCCACCCTGAACCACAGAAAAAAAAAAAGAAACTGGAAATTAGGAGAAGGAGAAAGGGGTTTTCAGGTGAGAGAAATTTGTTGGTCACTGCTTTGGAAGGGGAAGCAAATGCGCTTTCTCTCGTGTCAGAAAGTGCTATTCATAGTGGCGACTTTGGTGTGCGCATGGGTACAAAGGGTAGTAGTGGCACTTGCCAATGACAGAAGACGCCACTAAAGTAATAATGGAGGGCATTTCCCCTGTGCTTCGGCCAAACAGCGTTTTCTGTGTAATTCATCAGTAAGCGCTACAGCCAAGTGCGACTACGCAATTTCTTCAAATTATTAGCCCCTAAATTTATCCATCATATGTACATTCATGATAATTTTTTTTGGGTTACTTTAAATCTTTTTCCTTTTTAAATTGGATTAAATAAGTTTGGAGTATAATAGCCTATGTTGCACGGGTGCCGATACGCAAATACGGGTGCAATACGATACGAGTTCGGGGATACGAGTTTTTTAAAAAATTAGGGTGCAATTCGTTAAAAATACGTCTGTTAATTTATATTTTATTATTATCTAAAAAATATATTTTTAATAAAATTTTTATAAATTAATTATATTTTTTATCACCTAAAAATTGAGTATATTCAATAATATAATATAATTATGTAAAAAAATATCAATTCGAGTTACATTAGTTCAATACATAAATCATAGTAGTGAATTCAATCTAAAACAAGTGTCACACTATCAATTTAAATTATATAAAATAATAAAATTCAATTTAAATAATATATTTAATACTTATAAATAGGATTCGTGCAGTGGATTCGAGAATCCGTTAGCTGAATTCGCCACGTGGCAGATGGATTCGCCACGTGGGGAATCCGACACGAGAATTCAAGAATCTTACCTCTTTTAGGGTGCGAGTGCGAATCCGATACTGCATTATAACATTTTTAGAAGAATCCGTGTATCATAGATAATAATATTAATTTAGTTTTTTGAGTAATAAATATTATACTCCCTCCGTCCCGTAGGAATTTGCACCCTACGGGACGACACATTTTTTAAGAAAAAATATTTTTATATATAAAGTAGTGGTATATGGGTAAATATGTGTAAAGATTTGTGAGTGTGCACGTAAATCAATGCTTCATTTTTTAGTAGTGTGCAAATTTGTGTGGGACGTCCAAATAAGGACAGTGTGCAAATTCCTGCGGGACAGAGGGAGTATCAACTATCGCATGCGTATGAATTATGATATTGTTCAGAAGTATTTTTTGGATTCTTCGGAATATCTAAAAATTAATATAATGATTTTTTAATAGAAATTAAAAGGTGGTTGAAAAAATTAAGTGTTATTTACATAAATAAATTTCAGAGAACTTCATTAGTTTAAATTAATACAAATATCTACATAACGATTACATTTAAAGTTGAACAATTACAAAAAGTAGTAGAGACATAAAAACATAGATTACATAAAAGAAACACGATTAAATATTTCATTTTCTAGTAAGGAGGAATACCACTCCCAGACCCTCCAAGATCAGGAAAATTTCCGAACATGTTATTAGTAGAGCTTGCCATGCGTCCTAATTTTCGTTTCTCAATAATGACTCTTTGCTCGAAAATAATTTCAGAACAATGTTCAGGATCATCAATGGAGTTCGGATCAATCATTAAAGTATTATCATCTCTCATTTGTTGACGAAATTCATTTTTTCTCTCAAGAATATCAAAACTACGATCCCTTTTTGCAGCTGAATTATCCAACATTTCTCGTGTTGGATCAATATTGTGTAGCCCCATAATTATGGTTGACTTCCTTTTTTGTGTCCATCTATTTTTGGTCCACTTGAACTTTGACCATTGGTAATTGATAGCAATCAATTAATCCCACACCAAATCTCTAATCTCGTGCAGCTTTCCATCTCTCCCTCATATAAAATAGTTGACCATGATTTACTTCATTTTCCATCACCGGAAATTATGGCTTAATTGACCGAAAATCATGGTTCACTCCCACTATATAAAGGGGTTCTTCATTTGTTTTTAAGTGTGGTCAACAATACAGTTTGTGGTACTGTAGTAAAGAGTGAGAGAGAGTCTTGCTACCGAGATAAAGGTTTGTGTGTGTGAAGGACGTTGAGTCCGTTCCCAAGCACTGTGGGATACTTCACCGGAACCATAAAGGGGCAGTTCTGAACCCGGTGTTTTCAATCTCTTTATCTCGATTATTTGTTATTATATCTCTTGCTTGTTTTGATTCACCATAAGTTTTATGAAACTAGTGTTTTTCAAAACTCACATCTCGAAGTTTCCCATTCTCTTCTTTGATCGTTTGCAAGAAAGTAGACTTATATTTACTCAGTTTTCTCTTTATCTTGGACTTTTTGATTCCCTCCGGGCGTTGTGATGGAGAACTTCCATCACTTAAATTGACAGTGAAGGGAGGGTTGATGAATAAGGAGACTCCATCATATCTTCTTCAGGTTCGGAAGAGGCCACACCTTCCGTGTCAGCTTGAATCTTCAAATATTCTTTAAAAGTAGGCCAAGCATGGTTATTTGAAACCATCATTGCATCCTTTTTGTTGCACGTTCTAACTATAAAATTAATATAAATAAATTAAGATTAATATATTGATAAGTAAAATAAAAAATCATGGCATATAACTAAATATTACTTACGATAGTTTGTTCGTTTGCACCACTTAACTGTATGAGTTCAACTCGGCAGACACACGTGTTAAACTTTTTAAAGTCTTTTAAGATATTGTCTCTTATGCGGCATTGCACCGATGTTAGATTGCGTTCCATTTTCAAGCTTGGTTTAGTGCGGTTGTATTCTTCTATAACCATAGTCGACTTCTTAATTGATTGATGTCGATAATTAGATCTTGTGAAATAGTAAGAAAAGCCCTTGCAAGACATATATCTTCAATATTACTATAACTAGCAGTGCGTGGATTAGACATTTTGAGAGAAGTGGGGTTGGAAAAATATGGTATGTCATCTTATATAGAGATTGAAAGAAAAAGTAATGTATTTTTTTGTAACAAATGGATGGTTGAGATTAAAAGATCAAAGACTTTATTAAATGCTACAATTCAAATGACATGGATTGTGCTTTTTTACTATCTTATTTCTTTTCATAAAAAATGGATGGTTGAGATTGAAAGATAAAAAAACCTTATCAATGGCTACAATTCAATTCGCATAGATTGTGTTTTTTTTTTTACTATCTTATTACTTTTGTAATAAATGGATGATTGAGATTGAAAGAAGAAAAAAACCTTATCAATGGCTACAATTTAATTCACATGGATTATGCTTTTTTACTATCTTATTACTTTTCCTAACAAATGGATGGTTGTGATTGAAAGATAAAAAAACCTTATCAATGGCTACAATTCAATTCACATGGATTGTGCATTTTTACTATCTTATTACTTTTCGTAACAAATAGATGGTTGAGATTGAAATATAAAAAAACCTTATTAAACGCTACAGTTAAATTCACATGGATTGTGCTTTTTTACTATCTTATTACTTTCCCGACAAATGGATGATTGAGATTGAAAGATAAGAAACTCTTATCAATGGCTACAATTCAATTCACACGGATTTTTTTTTTTTGCTAACTATATAATGACCATACATTAAAATCTTTTTGTCACTCAATTTTACTATTCTCTTCTCTAACTTTTACGCAAATAAAAAAATGAATTTCAATCATTCGATCTATTCAAGTTCATATGATGATGTGACACAAAATTTGATTGATGAGATTGAAATGGAAAGAGTAGTAATTGCACAACAAATACGTTGAAATAACGAGTTTTGTCTATTTGACAAAAATATCGAGCCTACTCATGGAGGCTCAGTTGTAGGTCGAAGAATAATTTTTTGTGGTCGGGAAGCTGCAGCTGCAAATCCCTTCAATGACTACTTTTCAGAAAATCCAACTTATAATGAGGAGCATTTTCGTCGACGATTTCGAATGTCTCGTACTTTATTTCTCCACATCACAGAAGCTGTAAAAGAGCATGATTGATATTTTGTGTAAAATTGTAATGCAGCTGGAACACTCGGATTGTCTACACTTCAAAAGGTAACTGCTACACTTCAAATGCTAGCTTATGGCGTTCCAGCAGATGCAACAGATGAGTACATAAAAATTGGAGAATCTACAACACTTGAATGTGTTAAGAGATTTTGTCGTGCTGTTGTTGAGGTATTTGCCGAGCGATACCTAAGAACGCCCAACCCTGATGATGTTGCTAGACTCCATATTTGTGAACAACGTGACTTTCCAGGTTTGTTAGGTAGTTTGGATTGTATGCACTGGAGGTAAAAAAAATTGTCCTATTGTATGGGCAGTACAATATTCTGGCCGAAGTGGGCATTCAACTATCATTCTTGAAATTGTTGCTGATTATGATTTGCGGATATGACATGTATATTTTAGCATACCAGGATCCAACAATGATATTAATTTCTTGGAAACATCCTACCTTTTCTCTAATCTTGCTTGAGGTATTGCTCCTCCCGTACATTATGTCATTCAAGGAAAAGAATACAATATGAGTTATTACTTAGTGAATGACATATATCCCAAATGAGCAACAATTGTGCAAACTATACATGAACCAACTGGTCCAAAAAAAAAATGTATTTTGCAATGAAACAAGAAACGTGCAGAAAGAATATTGAACGAGCATTTGAAGTTCTCCAAAGTCGATTTGCAATTGTGGCAAATCCAACACGTTTTTGGAGTAAAAGTGATTTGCAAAGTATAATGACGACATGCATAATAACGCATAATATGATAATTGAAGATGAATGAGAGCTTGATGCTCCAATTGAAGAACCATTGAAAATGTCATCTTCAAATATCGAATTTGTTGAAAATGAATCAACACAATTCCAAACATTTCTAAGAAGGTTTAGAGAAATTAGAAATTCAGAGGCTCCGCACTTCGAAATGCGCTAATTGATCATTTGTGGGAACAATATTCAAATACAGAATAATTGGTGTCTATTGAAATTTTATTTTTCATTGTAATTTAAATTTTAGTTGTAATATTATATAAATTTTCATGAAAATTTTTATTCAATTTAAACTATTATAACATAATAAATTTTTTTATTTAAAATGAATATAATGAAACATTATATTATAGTGTTGAAAAAATAAAGCTTACTGTTGGAAGTAAAGTGTTGCTTATTATAGAGTAGTGCTAAATTGATTCCAAAATATAGGCAATTGGTGGAAATAGCCTAAATACATATTTTCCTCTATTTTTAGGTATTATGGTTAGATAGCTTAGAGTAGGAGTTAAATAGATTAGATCAGAGGTAGTTACTAAAATTTTCTCTCTATATTTCTTTGCAAAATTCTCTCTAATTCTCTTTAAATACTTCATAAGATTCTCAGTTCATGCCATTAGATTGAATCAATTTTAGAGTTTGAAATATTGAAGAATTTCACTTAAACTTGTAGAGTTTAAAGATTTTTCATTTATTCATTGCAATTTTTACTCAATTGGTGAATTCTCTCTAATTCTTTCAAACAAGTGTCAGCATCTAATTGGTCACCCAACGGCGCATATGAATGCTGTCTGTCAGCATGGGGCGTAAGCACCCTCATTTTTCATTTTCATTTTCCAAAATTTTTTAAAAACTTTTGTCCTTATGCTCACAACTCATTTCACGATGCTGCTGATAAACTTGGTCTAGGAGGGTATTTAGATGTGAATGAAAATCTATTTTCTCTCGCTTTAATTTAAAAATTCATGTGAACTTGGATCACATGAGATCTACTCGAAAAAGATAATGATCGTCGTCTTGGATCAAAAGAGACGGGAATCGAGTTGTGAACACGAGAAGAATTCGAAAGGCTGATTGGCAAGACTGTCATTCGCAACTGATACATCGTACAGACAGATTTTATTGATATTATGGTAATGAAAAGAAATACAACTGAAATTGTAAACGCAGGCAGACATAAATCAATAACGAGAGTAAGTAAAGCATAAGACAGCAATGCATGCTAAATAATGCACACTTATTATGAGTTCTAAAATCCAGCAGAAATACGGCTCCTAATTCCTCCGAAAATACAGTTGCTACAACGATCCATCGCCTCGTCTAAAATGGGAACGATTTCTTTTGCAGCCTCTCACTTTCTATCTCATATCTATAACTAAATTACATGTGTACAGTAAAAATGTACCATCATATATTTTTATATTAACCTTGAGATTGTCCTGAGATAGGACAAACACGGCCCATCATCAGATATCGGAATGCCATAGAACATCCTCACCTTCTCCACATCTCCGGTGCACCTCCTTAATCCTATCAGCTGAATTACAGATCCCACTGCAGCTCCAGTCGAACGAAGCAACACACAGGTTTCCAGCCTGGGCTTTCCACTCACAATCTGCAATTGCCTCAACAGATATTAATCGACAAGCTGCTATATGATTCTATGTTTCTGACACAGAATAGTCTGTTTTATTCCTTTATTTGTTTTCTTATGTTGTAATCTTTTGCTTCTTGATTTAACTAAATCATAGTTTAACCCCCATATCAAATCGATTCCCAACAGGGAACCTGCTAATCATTAGTTGATAAGCTGCGAGATTATAATCAGTGACGGAGCCATAAATTATGCTCGGGGGACAATTAAAGATACAGATTATTAGATGTATCACATATTAATATTGTCAAAACATATCATCAATAAAAAAAAAAAGATGGACAAAATTGGCTTACAATTTGTTTTAGTAAAAGTCTCGATCATTACCACACAACATAACTAACAAAATAGATTAGAGATTGTTTAGAGCAACTCCAACAATACTCTAAATTGAAGGATACTCTTGCATTTGATGTATTTGACAACTCCAACAATCCTCTAAAAATTACATGGAGGATGAAGGATCATCCAAAATCCTCTATATTTAGAGTACTCCATCTTCATTTTGGAGGATGATTTTAATTACAATATTGTCATTTTATTTTATTTTTACTTCTATTATTTGCTCATTATATTATTAAATGGTGTATTACACCATGAAATTTTTATTAAAAATTTAATTAATTATTTTTAACATTACAAATATCACGTTTATATAACATAATTTTATTTTAAATATATAAAAATTATTAAAAAAAATATCTCAATACCATTTAATTGAGTTGAAAAAATTAATTTAATAAT
Source organism: Prunella vulgaris (assembly GCA_026898435.1). Lineage (NCBI taxonomy): Eukaryota > Viridiplantae > Streptophyta > Magnoliopsida > Lamiales > Lamiaceae > Prunella > Prunella vulgaris. Next base: position 12,292 of record JAPKLY010000430.1, on the reverse strand, counting down.
TTAATAATACATTACATAAATTATTAATTATTTAAATGTATTAAATTAATTGAAAGAAAGAAAAAAAATAGAAAATATAATAATATAGAGTGTTATTGTTGGAGAATATTTTTTATATAGAGTACTCTATACTTTAAAATGAAGAATAAAGTACTCTAAAATGGAGGACATTGTTGGAGATGTCCTTAGATTTGAACAATTTTTTACATTAATCACAATTTTAATTATTGAATAAAATTTCATAGGTCATGTGTTAAATACACTTATAATTGATAAAATAATTATTAAAAGTCAAAAAAGATTAAAATTGTTTCACTTACATGTTTCCTGATATACTAGTTTTATTTATTTTAAATATATTAATTTAAATGATCTAAAAGTTTTTATGTGGGGCTTTATGCGTACCCCTTAATCCTTGATTATAATTTATAAATCACCCAAACCAGGATTAGGGACGATGATTCGGTACGGTATAATACCTGAATCCATATATTTTAAAATTTTGGACTAAATTTTTGGCACAAACCAAAATACCAACAATTGTGGTACAATACCATATTGAAAATATTGGTGTACCAAATATTTTGGTATTTTCAGAATTTATTGGTGAGATAAATGCGGCCCTGTTCCTGGGTGGCATAAGGCTTAGTAGAAAGTTGCGTCCAGTAATTAAGATGTTACCAGGTGGCGTTCCACAACATAATCTTCGGTCATCTATGTGCTCCACATCCAATCCGATGAACCATGATCCCAATGACACGTCCTCGTTTGCGAACCTGTGCAGCAAATGTCTAACAAAGCCAAGTTATGTGATAAATTTGAGTGTTGAAACATGTGTAAAGAACAAGAAACAAGAATAAACATACAATATAATACATATATATATATACACTTACTGGTTTATTGATATGTACGTAGCTAAATCCTTGGAAATAGCATATAGTTGTCCAGTTGCATGACGAAAATACCTGTTCCCTGCCTCACCAAATTTCCAATACTCGGGCTCGTAATATCTCACTCCCCTGTCAGTAAATGCCAAAATATGAAGGCAAGTGAGAAGCAAACACAGCAATTTTGGAGATTGTCTTCTAAAAATGTTATGTGAGAATCTCCCTGAGATGCTTGCTTACTTTCGAGCAAGAACAGGACCAGATTTCATGCATCCAATATACACCCTTGGTTTTGAACGATGCCTAGCTAGAGTCGATCCCAGTGTTGCTGCAGATTTATTCCAAACATGACAAGGTGTTGTTCAGATGAATGTTTTAATGTACACCATTTTACAAGTATATCATAATACTTCAACATTGCTCCCGCATTTTAGAGAAGAAATAAGGAAACTTTGTATCATAGCAAGCATGTTATTAATTATCAAAATAACAAGAGGATTATTCCTTCGGATTACAAGAATGTTGTTGAGTGTAAAACTCCATATCAAACATTTTGAAAAAAGATAAAAGGGTTTCCATTACCATAATTAGGTGTAAGTTAGTCGAGCTGGCTCATGAGCTATGCTTGACTCGGAAAATGCTCAAAATGGAAATGTATTCAATGAGTCAAGCTCAAGCTAAGTAATACTAGACTAGTTAGTCTCGTGAGCCTAATCGAACTCACATGATTTCAACATTTAATTTGTAATATGCTAACTATTTTACTATTTCTATCAAGTCGAGTTTGAGAACGAGTCAAGTTTTGTAAAGCCCCTGAGTTTTTTAATCGAGTATTCGAGTCAGTTCGAGCTTGACATTACTCGACTCGACTTGGCTTATGTACACCCCTAACCATGATAGGTATCTCTCAGTTTTGTATTTTTAATACAGTCCCATCTAGAAACTATATTTAGCCCAAAAAAGCAACATAAAACTAATCAGCATCTGACGGAACATGGGAAAGATATTAGCTGATTACCAATGTTAACGTGTACATCATCATCGACTTTCACATAAAACTCAGCATCCCAGAGAGCAACAGCAGTGGTGAAATATGTCTTTGTTTTAGCTGAGAGTTCAAGGTAACCCTCGACATGTTCCTGGACATAGTGTATGGGCAAGTGAGATAAAAGCAGAGAATAAACGATGCCTCATATTTGATTGCCCTGAAATGAGCTATCATTTCTATGGTACTTGAAGAAATAAAGTACATACCAGTCTCAAAAAGTCTCCATGTTTCCTATCTTCTGCTTCAATGGCTCTATCAAGAATACCGCCTGATGTTGCACTGGTGAACACAGGATCAAAGGAAATAATAGGCAACAAATTAACTTTATTCCGTCAAGTTGTCTATATATTAAAATATGACTGCTAATGAACAGAAGAACATCAGGAAGTTTAATACTTTATATTAAGCCACTTCCATTTTGTGCATGCATTAGAAACTGCACTGGAAAAGCAAAACTTCTTATAATGCATTTATTTAATGTGTATACGATTTAAAATGATGATTAAATGTGAAGTGTTCGACACAAGGGTGTATTTGCAAATGAACTTATAAAATGATATGATATATGAGAATTGAATTATAAATTTGGGACACATCCCAAAATGAATAGTGGAGTATAAATTTAGAATTACTGAAATAGCTCTCCCATGAGGATTTAGTTATGCTTTTATGACCTCTTCACACCCATATCGTCTAAAGCCAGCTAAACTTTAGGAAGGGAATAAGACAAACTAATAAATATACTTAGATTGCATTAATATAAAGTAATAAACATTCAACTGAAAAAATAAAATAATAATTATGTCTTGAGTGCTTTCCAAACCTGTGACCAATCACAAATCGTATGATAATGCCCTTTTCTTCCTCGAGTTTTTTGCGTTTATCACCTGAATTACATAAACTAGATATAACTTCATAAATCCAACATAATAAGAAGTAGTTTGCAAGACACACATCAGAGAAAGATATCCAACAATTCAGCACCTTGTGGCATCCATGTAGCACGCTGGGAGTCTCTTCTCTTTCGACTGCTAAAGGCTGTGTTTATGCCTACTACCATCAAGTATTTTCTTTTTTTTGTCAAATCGGGAATCTTTGAGTCTTGAGTTAAGGAGGGCCCACTGAGTAACGAATCCTGGGCAGACCTTGCTGCAGCTAATTCCATCTCCAAATCTGAAATTGTTTTATCCAGGGTCCCAGAATCACCTTTTACATCCTAACGACAAAATGAAAGTAATTTTATTAATCTATATCTGATTATTTTCTTGCACATAAAGGAAAAGATAATAAATATAAGATGTTTATGCATTAAGACTAGTACTGACTTTTCCCGTAGAATGATATTAAGAGTGATTATGCAAGTACTCACAGCTTTGGGATCACCATCATCTGAAACTAGCTTAAGCTTTTGGCTCGATCCCCCAGTTGGCCATGGCATGTCTTTAACTTCCGGTAATACCCACATTCTGTCAAAATTTAAAAACACAAATCAATAAGATTGCATGCATGGTAACTTGATGAAGCCAAAAGTGACAAAGAAGCGAATCTACTACAAAGAATTCTAAAATTCTGGCAAAATAATGTTGGGGGCAAATGCTATTCACATGAACGATCCAGAGATACAAAATCTAGCTATTGATTTCGAAAAAAAAGGATATGTGAATGAGATCTAGATAAAAGCCTAATTGCATGCCCCATCTTAATAGATAGACACATTATCTCTTGAACATTTGTACTATAATTGAAGTAGAGCCGTCAAGTAAGCGAGGAAATGTAAATACATAGAGTCACTGAGAATGTTACAGTTTTGCTTATTCAGAATCTGAACTTCTGAACACAAGAGTGTAGACCAAGTCAAAGTGTAAAAGTAAACGAGAGTAGTAGATTTCCTCACATTCTGGTCACTAAATCAAACGTAAAGAGTTCCCAGGCTAAAGATCCAAGTCATTTATAATTTTACCAAAGTCGCATTCGCTTTATGGATTTTTCGACAATATCATCATTGTAACTGATGTCCTACACAGCTCCGAGAACATGCAACTAGTTAATGAACTTAAGCAAATAGAATAGCATCTTTATCCCACAATTTCACTTTACCACATGATCATTTTCCCACAATTTCACTTTACCACATGATCCTTTTCCCACATACATCTCATTCGGAAACACCACAATGATTTCATAATTTTCTATGGATTACAAATCCATTAAGTACGGATAAAGAGATCTTTGCATTAAAGAGAACTACAAAAGTTATAATCATAGCCATCAATAATCAACAAAGTAGAGCTACTAGTCTATGACCCCCAAATCCTCATCCACAAAATCACACCATAAAGACACCAATCATACTTATCTAAAACCCAGTGATTGATCGAACTACATGAATTAGATATTAAAATCAGAAGAACAAACCTGTCGGTGAAGAACATCCCAGCACAAAAGCAAACAATACAGAGAAAAACAGTGAGTTTTCTCGAAACGACGTTTTTCGAAGATGACTCCAATCCCCTGCTCCTCAGAGACATTCTTCTCCTTTTCAATTTAACCTTAATTTAAGCAAAAATTCATCTCCAATTTGAAGAACCGAGGTAGCCAAACCACGAAACAGAACCAAATAAACGCTCTATAATTTCATTTGGCACCCACCAGTTTGAAGTTCAAAACACCCAATTCGAAAAACCGAAGATTACGTTAGAGACATCAACGGACAGTATCTTTCTCAGAGAAACCTTCAATTGTATGTCATTCTCAAGTCAAATGGGACTTGCAGAAAACTATTTCAGGTGTATGAACACTCAGCAAATTCAATGGCTAATCTCTTAGGAGAATGAAATCTGAAACGGAAGAGTTTGGTGTAGAATTGTAGTAGACCCAATCTGGGTAGGACGAGGAGAGTTCACTGTTAATGTGGTGTTGTGTTTATTTATTAATAATTTGGATTTGGAAGTTTCAACAGCTTCCGTGCTTCTTGACACCTAACTTGCTGGTCCTACCTGTAGCCCGCGGGATGTGTGTGGTAAATTCAATTTCATGCAAAATTTTAAGGCAATTATTAATTTAAGATTTTAATTTTGATTGTCTTATATTAAGATTTATATATTTTTTTATTTTAAAATAAAATTTTATTATTTTTGTCTCAATTCAAGACCCAATCCATTTATCTTTATTTCAATTTAATTTTTTATAAGAAACTCAAAACATAATAATATTTTATTTCGAATTAAGATTTAGGGGGCCTTTGATATAATTAATGTAAAGAATGGAAAGGGTATAGAAATGGAAATGGTATGGAATGAAAGTCATAGTTCTCATATAATTGAACTATGGTTGATTCCTTTGTTTTTGGGAATCAAGTCATAGTAGAGTCATTTCAAACACACACTATGACTTTGATTACCATTACTCAGTTACAAAAGTTCTCAACCAAGCACTACCTTAGAATATAAAATTAAAAAAAATTATAATTTTTATTTAATATTTATATTTGACGTAATTTTTTTTTTTTTAATTTTTATCGTTCAACCAGATTTTTTTTAAAAGTATGTTTAATACTTGCATAAAATTTTATTTATTTATTTTTAGTTTGATATAGTATACCTAAAAAATTAATTAAATATAAAATAATTATTATGTTAGTGAAGCTTTAAAAAAATAAAGATAAATGGATAGAGCCTTGAATTGAGACTAAAATAATTAAATTAGATCTTAAATTGAGAAAAAATTAAAATGTAGATCTTAATTTGAGACACTTCAAAATTAAAATTTTAAATTGAGACTTACCTTAAAATTTGGGCCCTAATATGGAATTCTTCCATTTATTTATATACAAAATATTATACAACGTTCAATACTTACCTTTTCCATCGAGTTTTATGTGTACCAGATTCACGGTATAATTTAAAGTGTATTTATAAAAAGTAATATGAAATACTACTGAAAAGTTACACATGTATTACTGAAAAATATATTATTAAAAATACATTTTCAGTAACTATGCGTGTGAATTTTCAATAATAAATGGTGAAATTTTTTAAAAATGCACTTGAGTTGCACGGTACACTTGGTGTACAAAAGACTTACTCTTTCATCTATCACCCGTTAAATTTACACAATTAAAAAAAAAAAATTGATTATAGCAAAAAAAAAAAATACATATTATCTATAAGTAAGTCTCATTAATTATTAGAATAATTATCATAATTATTTGATCTCAAACCTCGGAATTATAGTTTGCACCCACTTTGACCTCGACCTTACCAAATGAGGCCAAGTTGATATTACATCAAAAGCTTTGCCTCAATCTAGCTCTTGACCTTAAGCTCCTGGCCTGGATATATATATATATATATATATATAGAGTGTGCACTCATCCAATCTAAGATCACATCATCTCAACCCTTGTGGTAAGACGGATCCAGAGACTCTTGTGAGTAAGTACTGGAACTATATGATGCAATAAAGTATTGTTTCTTCCTTCTAACACTGGGCGAGTTGACCCATAACCTACCACCTTGTTTGATTGGTGACTTTTCCAACCTTAGCGTGAAGTTTGTTTTATACTTCACTACTAAAATCAACAAGCTCCAGAGCCGTCGTTAGCTCGTGAGGACAAAAAAAAAAAGAAAAAAGACGAGCAGTACGTTGCTCTAGAGTTAACGAGATTATTCTCTCGTTGGAAGGGGAACAAAGCGCTTAATTAGTGATTTGATAAATAGATAGAAGCTCCTCACCCAGCGCCAAGGAGGATGAGGAAACTCCAAGTCTTCAATGCCATTAAGGATAAGAATATATATGCTTCAGAAGCCTCAGGCAATGTGCCAGTTAGAGTACAAGCTCAGTAATATTAAGAAATTTCGCCAGTACGATAATAGCCCAGATCACAGTATGAGTTAGTGCCCAACTGTGGAAGTTTTTTAAGAGAGCAAGTTAAGAGAATCGAGTTTGCTGAAACCAGGCCGAGCAATGCCAGCCCATGATCATAGAATAGAGCTCCGGCCCTCCAGTGGCCAGCAGAGCAGGGTCAAGGATGAAGAAGAATGCAATGATGAAGAGCTCCCATTAATAATCCAGTCTGGGGAGCAGGTGAACATACTCCATGCTGGTGGAGCCTTCGGAGGGACTAACCCGGCCCAGTGATTACCTCTTCCAATAGGAAGAAGAAGGCTGAAATGAGTTTAATCTCATTTCATTCCCCGTGCCAACTATCTCCTACAACTATGTCATTTCATTCTCAAACGAAAATAGGAAGAGAGTTCTCTACCCCGAAGATGGTGCGGTAGTCATCACGACCAAGATCTTAGGTTAGATATATATCGACCAAAGACAATGTGAATTAAGAATTTATGTTACTATCACTTGTTTGAGGTAATTAAATAGAAATTTATTTGCAACTACAATGCATAAGCTTATAATTTTGTGGAATGTTTATGTTCAAATGGTGATACATGGATTAAGTGGATGATAGTATTCAATTAATATATTGGATGTTGATTGAAACTCTAAGTTCAGATATATATGCACTGCATTGACTCATCAAGTATGTCATGCATTAACATTAAAATATATTTTATGAAATGATGTGGTTGACCATCAATTACGTACCGACATCAGTAGAAACGACTGATTTTGAACTACTCTCTAAATTTTGAATAAAAAAATTAATTAAAAATATAAATATATATATATATGTTAAAGAGCGGTTAAAAACTACTCTCTAGGAAGAACTTGTTGGAGAGCGATTTAGTGCCCAGAAAAATATTTATCCTAGAAATATAGTGACATAAAGTGTAAATAAATGATAATTGTGTAAGAATAAATTAATTATTTGCCATTTTGTGCCAGAGGAAAAAATCATCCCTTATTGGGCGAACGACAGCTTTTATTAAAGTGAAAAAGAAAAACAAGACAAGGTTTAAAGAGCAATCCACAACCCAGATTTAATGGATCCAAAGCTTTGATAAATGATGGGCCTCATTAAAACCCTCGCCATTAACTTCCCTTGAGGTTAAATCACTTGTAGGAGATTTACCAATCATCTTATTACAATGATCCAAAATAGGTAAAAGTCCAGAATACAAGGCTTCAGAAGATACACGCGTTCCACATAAATTATAATGGACCCTGTTGAGTTAACAATGATTGTTTGAAATCAATTGGAATAACGAAATTGAAGAACACCAAGATTTACGTGGTTCGATCAGAAATGATCTACGTCCACGGATGAGGACACCTCTCTCACTAATAAATGGAAGATGATACAGATTACAAGTGTTTAGGATCTCTCTATTCTATTCTATCTCATATGTTGCATATTCTGAATAATACTTCCCTATACATAGATGCGTATATATATAGGAGTATGGAAACCCTAATTAATGCTAGTGATCGTAACCACTAGGGGTGAGCATGGCTCGGTTCGGTTACCGAACCTAACCAAATCACCAAAACCGACCTAACCGAATTTATTATTATTAGAAACCAAAAACCGAACCATATACATTAAAAACTGAAAAAACCGAAACCGAAATTTTCGGTTCGGTTTCGGTTCAAAACCATATAACCGAAATATCACTAGTCAAAATTGTGTGTGCCAAAATAGGGAGAGGGGAAGTGGTGACTTGGTGGCCGCCCGCCGTGAGCTTAGGCGGACAGCGACATATGGGAATGGGGTGAGCGGCGTGAGGGCAAGGGAGGGAGTTTTTGTAAGTGAGGCGCCGTGACCGTGAGGGTGAGGGAGGGAATTTGGAAATGATAACTTACTGATTTGAGGGTTAGGGTTTTTTTTATTTATATGTAATGTAATTATATATACTCCCCCTATCCCAGAGGAACTTGCAAGTTTTCCTTTTTGGGACGTCCCAGAGGAACTTGCAAACCCAAAAAAGGAAACCCTTTTACAAACTTCACTCTCACAATATCTACATATTTACACAAAATGTCATTACTTTTTCACTTTTTGGGCCTACATTACACTCAATCCAACTAACTTTTTCACTTTTTACATAAAATTTTACCAAATTAACCCTCAAAATACTTTTTTTTTTTTACTTTATTCTACTCTTTTCTTAATTTGTGTGTCCCTCCTCCCTTGCAAATTGCTCTGGGACGGAGGGAGTATGTAATATAATATTTATTTAATTTATTTATATATTTAGTAATGGTATTATACATATATAATTATATATATATATATATATATTTAAATTCGGTTCGGTTTTCGGTTTTTCGGTTTTTTTATTTTAAAAACCAAAACCGAAACCAAAAACCAAAATATTAAATATTTAAAACCAAAACCGAACTGAATACCAAATTAACCGAACCAAATTCTTATTTCGGTTTGGTTCGGTTCGGTTTTTCGGTTAAAACTAAATAGTGCTCACCCCTAGTAACCACCTAACAAGAAACTGCTGCAGTTGCAACCGAAAATGATTAATGATCAGAGTCCAACAGTTTTCAGTTTTGATTTTGTTAAACTGATCGCCAGTTGTCCAACTTGGAAGTTTAAACCACTTCGTAACTGATTCTTGGTTTAATTCCCGACTTAGAGTCAGTATGCTCCTTTCTTGTCTTGTTTGCTGATGTGATATGTCCTCAGCTGAGTCTGAGTACTCAGCTGATATCATCAGTAGACCTTTATCAGCTGATATCATTAGTAGACCTTCCTCAGCTGACTTACCAGCCTGTCCATCATCCTGACCTGACCAACCATCCTGACCATCAT
>JAPKLY010000429.1:371735-390638 GCA_026898435.1 Prunella vulgaris | reverse complement strand
GTGCACACGAATAAACCGAACTTCGGACAATTCGTCACACGCGAGGCTAGACGAAAACTTGCACAGCTCCACCTAAGCTGGACGATAACCATCCAGGCGACCTCCACCACCCCGGCGACCTCCCTCCACTTCGACGCCCTTCAGCGAGTTACCCCCTCCGAAACCCAAAAATGGCCAACACTCGAGCCGCCAAGGGACAGACCTCCGCAGCGGCGGGAAGGTCTAGAGGGGGCAATCAAAACCAGGCCGAAGTGGAGACCTCACACCATGTGGTGGAGACGTCACAACCACCTCCCCAGAAGAGCACCGCAGCCCCGCGACCTCAGCGAACTGCGGCGACCCAGGAAGATTTAGCCCCCGCACTGAGGGACCTGGTCAACAATCCTGACGAGCTTCAACGCACCATCGCGACCCTACAAATGTTGCAGCAGCGACAGCAGGACGAGCTCGCCCTAGTACCTAGGCGAGCTCCAGCCGCCGAAACCAGGGAGCAGACCAGGCCCACCCAGGGCACCCAAACCAGGGGAGACTACAGCGTACTCCCCACCGAGCAGGAGGCGAGCTCGACACGAGCTCGCCAGCGCAGGGAGAGGACCGGTAAAGCCAAAATGGGGGAGGAGGGTCCCGCTCCTTACACCGGAAGGAGCCGGCCTACACCGGGGCGTCTGGCACCCACCAATCTCAAAGGAGGGAAGTCCTCCAAGGCCGCCTGGGCCCGAGGTACGAAGAGAATGAGCGTGCAGCAGCCCCAGCTGCATCCCAGGGGGACTCTGACCAGCAGCCGCGCAGGTCAGCCCACGAAAGGCTAAGGAGGCCCGCCACTGACCGGCTAGGCCCCCACGGCGGACGCCAATTCCAGCCCGCCACTGAGGGGTCACCCCAGAGTGAGGCACCTCGGGGACGTGCGTCCGCGAGACGCACGACCTTTGAGCACCCTCCGCCGGAGGTGACCCGGGATGACGAGCTGGCCTCACTGAAAAAGGCCGTTGAAATGCTGCAAGCACAGGTAGCAGCCAAGTCTGGCGGACCTGACGCCACGACTCTCCCCACCTCTCCATTGGCACCTGCCATCCTCCGCGCACCGGTCCAAAAGAAAATTCAATTCCCCGTGATGTCCGCATACGAAGGCGAATCGGACCCAAAAGTCCACCTGGCCAAGTACGCGGATTTCATGATTTCGGTCGGTGCCACCGACCCCACCCAGTGCCGGAACTTCCCGCTGACCCTAGGGGACAGAGCTCACCGCTGGTTCTCTTCACTCGCCCCGGGGTCAATCTGCTCATTCGGCCAACTCTTGCGGGAGTTCTTGGCCCACTTCTCTGGGTTCGGGTCCTATCTTACCCAGAAGCACCGACTCGCCAACATTCATCAAGGTGAGCACGAGACCGACCAGCAGTACCTGGAAAGGTTCGACAAGATTCTGCTGGAAGGCGAGCCGGTAAGCGACGACACCAAGGTCGTCGCAGCGATGGGCGGACTCAGGAGGGGCACCGACCTCTGGAAGGAAATGCATCTCGCATGTCCCAACACTTATAGCGAATTCCGCCACAAGGCGGGGGTGTATGTGGCTATGCAGGAGGCACTACTGAAAGAAGTTAGTGCCCACGAGGAAAAGAAGCCCTACGGGAAGAAGTCTGGGGGCACCTACAAAGCCCCCCGGAACTTGAAGGCCTTTGGCGAGGGAGACGAGCTCAAAGAAAAGCTCAACCAGGTCCTCACTGCCTCCGTCGACCATGTCTTCACTGCCGTCCAAGGCAAGGCCATGCTGGAGGAGCCGAGGCGGATCCGCCAGGACCGCACGAAGCTCAATCCCAACAAATTCTGTGCCTACCATCAGGCCATCGGCCACTTCACCAGCGAATGCCGAGATCTCCTCAAGCAACTCTGGAAATTTTACGAGGAGGGGAAATTGGCCGAGTTCGTGAAGAAGGCCCCAGCTAAGAGACCGAGGTTCGAGAGGAGGGCTACCTCCGATGACGAGGAGGAGGCGGACCAACCTGATTCCCATCACAGACGAAGGGCACCTCCCCAACCTCAGCAAAATATGGAGCCGACTCGGGAACTCTTGGTTCTTGAGGAGGAGATCGGAGCTGCAGGAGGTCTCTAGGACGGGGGATTCTCCATATCCAGGAGAAAGAGGAAGGCCGAAATCCGGGCCATAAATCAAGTCCAGGAGGGCAGCTCCGGCCCCAGGTCCGTCTCACAGCTCGCTGATGAGCTGGCATTTTCTTCAGCGGACCTAGAAGGGGTACTGATGCCCCACAACGACTCGTTGGTGATAACCGCCGACATCATGAACGTCCGAGTTCACAGGCTACTTGTGGACACCGGCGCATTCACCAACGTTCTCTTCAAATCCACCTTGGATGCCTTAGGTGATTTTGAGTCGTACCTGGAACCTAGCAATGCTAGGATTGTGGGGTTCGGAGAAGCTGTAACCGTCCCCCTAGGTAGTGTTAGGTTGAGCGTCCAACTTGTATCGGCTGAGGACCCCGCAAGGAGACTGACTAGGCTCATAGATTTCCAAGTTGTCGACCAGCAGTCCTCCTACAACGGGTTCCTTGGCCGCCCTTTTATTAATGAATTCAAAGCGGCGTGTTCGACCTAGTACTACTGTTTAAAATTTCCAACTCCAAAGGGTGCTGGAACTATAAAAGGTGACCAGAAAAAGGCCCGAGAGTGTTTACTCCAAATCAAAGATGGCCGGGTCAAGAAGTCCGTTATACAAGTCCACATCCTCGAAGAGGACGTACAAATCAACCAAGGCATTGGACCTGCGCAGGACACACAACCGATACCAATGGAGGACGTGGAAGAAACTCAACTGTTGAGACCTGCGCAGGGGTCGGTAGCTGCGCAGGGACAGCAGCCTACTCCCATGGAGGTAGCTGATAAGGCCCCAGGTGGAGGACCTGCGGGAGGTCAGGAACCAACGCCCATGGACGTTGACCCAATCCCTCGAGTCACCATGCCATTCCTCACAGCCGATGAGCTCACCCAAGCTGAAAGCCAACCCAATGACCTCGAACCGCGCATAGGCCACGAGCCTATGCAGATGTCACAAGGGGAGTGGGACGAGCTCATCAACGAGCCGAGGTGGAAATGTCAGAAGAGAAAAGCAACCCCCATGGAGGAGTTGACAGCACTCCCGGTGGACCCGGAAAGGAACTTAGAACTTTTCATTGGTTCTGAGTTACCTGAACCGTACCGGTCGAGGATGGAGCTGTTCTTGATGTCCAACCTGGACGTATTTGCCTGGTCCCATGAAGACATGACGGGGATCCCGTTGGAACATGCTTGCCACAGGCTTAACATAGATCCGACGAAGAGACCCGTACGCCAAAAGCGAAGAAAATATGGACCAGACAAGTACGCAGCTCTAGCAGTTGAGGTGGAAAAGTTGTTAGACAACAAGCTCATCAAGGAGGCTTTGTGTCCGCAGTGGGTCGCTAACCCCGTCCTGGTGAAGAAACACAACGGGACGTGGCGACTCTGCATTGACTTCACGGACCTGAACAAAGCATGCCCGAAAGACAACTTCCCACTACCTCACATTGACCAGCTGGTGGACAGCACTGCAGGCCATGAGATGATGACATTCATAGATGCTTTTGCAGGCTATCATTAGATAGCTCTACACCCGGAAGACCAGGAACACACGGCGTTCTACACCAACAAGAACATGTACTGCTGGGAAAGGATGCCGTTCGGACTCATCAACGCCGGAGCTACGTACCAGAGATTGGTGAACAAAATGTTCGACCAACACATCGGTGAATCTATGGAGGTGTACGTGGACGACATAGTTGTCAAGAGTTTGAGAAAGGAGGACCACCTGGACCACCTGAAACGGACCTTCGACATACTGCGCCACTACAACATGAAGTTGAACCCCAAAAGACCAGCTTCGGCGTACACTCTGGGAAGTTCCTGGGGCACCTAGTTAGCCAGCGGGGAATCGAGGTCAACCCGACACAGGTCCAATGTATAATTGAGATGGGGATACCCGACTCCATCCAAAAAATTCAAAGGCTGACAGGGTGCATGGCAGCCCTTAACAGATTCATCTCCAGGTCAGGCGACAAAAATTGTCCATTTTTCGAGGCAATTAAAGCAAACACACGGAGGTACAAAGAGGCGGCCAAGGCCAACAAGCTCCACCTCAAAAACCACTTCGTCTGGACAAATGAATGCCAACGAACCTTCGAAGATATCAAAACATACCTGGCGGACACACAGATTCTGTCGAAGCCAATACCTGGAGAGAAGTTGTATCTGTACCTAGCCGCGTCGGAGGTGGCCATCAGCTCCGTCCTGGTCCGAGAAGAGGCGAAAACACATCTCCCAATGTACTACGTGAGTCAAGTCTTACATGAAGCTGAGCTGCGGTACACCCCAACAGAGAAGCTGGCTTATGCACTGGTGATGAGTGTTAGAAAATTGAGGCCTTACTTCTTTGACCATCCGGTGGAGGTGCTGACAACGTTCCCACTGCGTTAAATACTACAGCGCCCGGACACTGCCGGACGCTTGCTGAAATGGTCACTGGAGATCAGCCAATACGGTATAACCTACGCACCCCGAACCGCGATCAAGGGACAAGCACTGGCCGACTTCATCATTGAGCTAACTTTCCCACTAGATCCGACGAGGGGGCGTATAGCTCCGTGGCATCTCTACGTGGACGGATCATCAACTAGCATGGCAGCAGGCACCGGCGTGGTCCTGATCAGCCCCGATAGACAAGTCTTCACCTCCGCAATTCGGTTCGACTTTCGAGCAACCAACAATGAAGCGGAATATGAAGCGTTAATAGCAGGACTTAGGCTATCATTAGCTGTGGGGGCAACCAATCTTCAAGTTTTCGGAGACTCCCAGCTAATAATATCCCAAGTCCGGGGGGAATTTGAAGCAAAAGATCAGCAGATGATGACCTACCAGAAGATAGCCGCGCATCTGATCTCGATGTTTACACAAGTTTACATCAATCAAATACCACGGCTAGAAAACACACAAGCAGATGCTCTAGCCCGGCTAGCTACTAGCAACGACGAAGCCGATTTCACGGAGGTTGTAATCACCACGCTGAAAAACCCCTCGACGTCCGACTACAAAGTAAATCAAACCTCGAGTGGGGGGCAGGAGGATAGCGAAGATAGTGAAGATTGGTGCACCCCAATCCGAAAATACTTAACAGACGGAACAACCCCCGTGGACACCTGGGAAGCTAGCCGGTTAATAAAGCAAGCTGCCAGATATACGCTGCTGGATGGCCAACTCTATAAACGTGGATTCTCTCTACCCCTACTCAAATGCCTAACTAAGAAGCAGGGGTCCGAAGTGTTAGAAGAAATTCACGAAGGGATTTGTGGGAGTCACGCTGGGGGGCAAGCATTGGCATATAAAACGATCAGACAGGGCTACTACTGGCCCACTCTTCGCAAAGATGCCATCAGCTTCGCTCGAAGGTGCCTAAAGTGCCAACTTTTCGCACCTAACATCCACTCCCCAGCCAACCAGCTTAAGTCGGTTTTCAGCCCATGGCCTTTTGCGAAATGGGGTATCGACTTGATCGGCCCATTTCCACCTGGTAGAGGCGGTGTAAAGTTCGCTGTTGTGGCAGTGGACTACTACACTAAATGGGCTGAGGCCGAAGCTCTCACAACCATAACCCAGGAAAGGATGATCGGCTTCATTTGGAAAAACCTGATCTGCAGGTTTGGACTCCCGCAGTCGGTCATCACTGATAATGGAAGGCAGTTCGACGGACAGAAGTTGAGGGACTTCTGCAGCTCATGGAACATCAAGAAGCACTACTCAACTCCATATCACCCCCAGTCGAACAGCCAAGTCGAGGCGGTAAACAAGATCTTGAAACACATATTAAAGCTCCGCCTCGAGGAAAAGAAAGGAAGCTGGGCAGACGAACTCCCGGAGGTCCTATGGTCTTACAGAACTTCCTATAGGGCCAGTACCGGGGAGACCCTGTTTGCCCTAGCCTTCGGGACTGAAGCCGTGGTCCCGGTAGAGATCCAGAACAAGACTTGGAAGGTGATGGGGTATGATGAAGAAAAGAATGATGAAGCCTTGGCAATAGAAAAAGATCTGATCGAAGAAACCAGAGCTTCATCAGAAATGAAAAACGCCACCTACAAGCGTAGAGCGGAAAAATATTACAACTCTCAGGTCCAAGACCGAAAGTTCAAGGTCGGCGACCTGGTGTTGAAAAAGAAATTGATGGCCCCACCAGGTGTATTCGGTTCAAATTGGGAAGGACCATTCCGGGTCACTGCAGTCTGGCCGAACGGTACCTATGACCTAGAAGACGCAGAAGGCAAAGCTTCGTCATACACTTGGAGCTCGGCACATCTAAAAAAGTTCTATCAATAGACTAGAATTCTGTAATAGACTAGTCAGAGGTTGACATCAAAAATGTAGATGGCAACCGATGTAAATTACGTAGCTATAAAAATTCAGAAAAATTCCCAAGTGTTTAGACCTATGCAGCTCTTCAACCAGACGGACTGCGCCAGGTCGCCCACTACACCAAGCCCAGCTCGCCCATGTGCAAAAAAAAAAAAAAAAACCCGCAGTGCGCAAGGACCAAGGTCCCAAGCGTTGTAATTGAATAGCTCGAAGGCAAAGGCCAAAGTGCCCAAGGTCGCGAAGGTACCCTTCTTAAAGGGTTGCTAAGCACCTGCTGCCACAAGTTAGAAAAATTCGTGAAAAAGACAGAAACGTCTAAGGCAAGGTTCATGAGACCCAATGGCCCAACGTGAATCAATCAAAGTGCAGTTCGCTGCCCTAAGTGGCCTAAGACGAACGATTCGCGGCCCTAAGTGGCATTAGACGAAGAATACGCACTCTAAAAACAGAGGTACAATTCGTAGTCGTAAGTGACGTAAAACGAACGATTCGCTTCTCAAAGTAGAATAAGACGAACAATTATGTACCAGGAAAATAAACAAGAACGAGCTATTCTAAGAAATTATAACGTAAATGCGCAAAAACATAAATAAAAAGAGTTGGACAAAAAATGCTCGACTTATATTCAAAAGATACTTAAGAAATTTTCAAGTCCAAAATATACTTGAAAAAATCCTAAGTATGAGTAGCAGTGCTGGCCACAAAGGCCGACCAGCTGGCCATCTTTGAACTACAAAAAGCTCCTTCTGGGCGAGCTGCATGTGCCCGGCGAGCTAAATCTACTTGGACAAAAAATAAAAGGCTACAAAAATAGAGCTCCTTCTAGGCGACCTGCAGAGCCTGGCGACCTACTACAACTTGGAAAATAAAAACTAGCCTAGCAAAACAAGGAAAAAGCCTATGCATCTGGGGCAGCAGGAGGGGCGTCAGCAGGCACCTCGCTAGAACCAGGGGCGACCGGGTCAGACGGGAGAGCGAGCTCAGCCTCTGAAGTGATGTTGCCAGTAAGCCCAGTGGCATCAAACTCACTCAGGTTCAACACAGCATCCCCACAAGCTTCCTGGAGCTGTGCAACAGTGAGAGAGGCATGCTCCTCCCCGCCAGCGACCTCCCCCTCAACGATGCCCAGCTCCGGCACCTTGACCGTCTTGATAATTCGAAAACGTTCAGGCACGAAGTCGAGAGGAATGCTGAGCTCAGGGAGGTCGCCGACATCCAACTCGGCACCAACGGGAAAGGGAACCCGGTCTAGGCAGGCCTTGAAATCGCTCACCACTGCGTCCACCTCATCGTCGTTGTGAGCTCGCGCCCACCAGAGAGTCCTCAAGACCTTGGCGTAACATTGGACGCATCCTCTGTCAGAGGCCTCAGCCTTCACGGCCGCCAGGTCCGGCGAGGAGGAGGCAACACTCCGCAGCTCGGCGATCTCGTTAGTTTTCGCCTCCAGTTCGCCCCTCAGCCTCTCGCAGTCGGCATTCGAACTCTTCACTAGACCCCGCTGCAGTGCGAGGTCTTTCTTCGTGATTCCATGATCGCCGACCTCTTGGGCGAGCTGGGCGGCGAACTCTTCTTCCTTGGCCCTTATCCTCGCCTCGGTCTCCTGCTCGAGCCGGGCGAGCCGGCGTTGGATGGTCTCGAGCTGCTGGAGGGCACTTTGCTCGGCGGCCAGCGATGCCTCAGCCCGTTCCTCGGCGAGCTGCGCCTGTTTCTTTGCTTTGTCAGAGGAGTCCGCCAACGCCAGCATTCGCTTATTCCTATCGGAGCGGCCCACCTCCAACTCGGCAACCTGCTCGAGGGCTTTCTGATTGGCCAGCACCAATCTACTAGCGTAGTGGCCCGAGAGAAGCAGGTTCTCCCTCAGATCCTGACTATTAATACCCGCCACCAACGGGGTCGTCCAATGCCTAGGCATCTCGCTCACAGCATCCCGGGCTATGCCCGGAGGGAGATTTCGCATCGAAGTGAGGGAGCGAGATCGCTCAAAGGCATGCAGAGCCTCGTGGCGGTTCGGGAAGGCGATGGGGGCATAACTACGAAATCAAAACAGATGGAAAATGTTAGAAAAATAAAATAATGATGGGCAAAGAAGGTCAGTTGGGCGAACTACTTACTGAATTCGCTCGGGATCCCAACCCAGCAGGGTGTCATCGGTAGCTTGAACCCCGAAAGGAGATGGCGAAGGGGGCGAGCTACGGATGGGCGTGGCCGCTAGCGGGGCGGCAGATTGAGCAGATCCCCCCTGCCCCGACCTCGCCGAGGTCCTCTCGGCCCGGTCAGACTCTTCGTCAACCAGGTCAGTGAATCTTGTTCTTTTGCGAGCCGGGGGATCATCCTCTCCAGCTCGGGAGCCACCACCACCTTGGTTCCCCCTCTTTTCTCGGCCTCGCTCGGAAGGGGCGGCAGCTCTTCCCCCACCTCGCCTGGCTCGGGCGACCTCCGGAGCCTTGGACTTTTCGGGAGCTTTCTCCTTCTGGGCTCCCGACCCACCTGCCTCGCCCCTTTTGGAGGCGAGCTCCGCCTTCTTGCTCGCCTCCAGCGCGAGCACGGACGGCGGGGCTAGTCTGTTGGGGCGAGGTGGGCCCATCTTGAATCGCTCCTTCACAATTTGGTAGGACTCGGGGACCTCGGTGATCGGGATAGCGACAAAGCTACCACCTGCACAAAAAATCACAAGTATCAGCACAATGAGCGAGCTACATCCCCCCATAGGCGAGCTGCAAAGAGTTGGACCTGGGAGCTCGGGGCCTTGGATGTCAAGGTGGTGCGGTAGTGTGAGGAGCCCGGCGAGCCGCAGGCAATGGTGCGCGCACAGGTGGGCGACCTGTCTGTCCTTCTCGCTCCTCAAATAGCAAATGGCGCGCACCACGTCGAACTGCTCCGACACTTTAGGCCTGCCCCGGCTGGATTTGTGTCACTTCGGAACTGCAAAAGGAAAGGAAATTAGAATTAGTATATCCATATCCCTCCGGAGTGGGGATACGGTCACCCCGCCCATGATACGTGCTGGAGGCCCGCCAGTCACCTCCTATAAAGAAAAATTATTTCTTCCAATCACGGATTTTATTGGGCAGGTCTCCCAGAAATTTCTCCCCCGGATGAGCCTTCAGGTAATAATATCCCGCGCCGTCCTGCGCTCGTTTGGTCACGGCGAAAACCTCGCCCAAATCCGCCGAGGTCGTTGCGTTCTCATAACCCTCCAGCCCAAAAACGGACAGGGCGGCGAGAAGGTTGCTCCACGCGTTCGGTGTGAGTTGGGTGATGGCCAGATTATTGTCAGCCAGATATTGACCAATAATCGGATGCAGCGGCAACGAAAGCCCGGCCCTCAGAACGTCTACATTCAAGGCGGTCATCCCCTCAGGAGGTGCGTCAGCCCGCTCATCCTTCATTGGGGCGTACATGAAGATGTCCAGAGGGATGCGATACTCCCTGCGTATGACTGGCAGGTCGCATTCATTAATTAGGCTCACCACCTCGCTAGCTTTGAACTCGGAGGGGGCAACTTCTTCCAGGTCGGCAGGGTCGGGGCGAGGTACCCGATTTGGGCAGGGGAAGCTCGCCGTGTACTCGGCAATATACTCATTCCAATCGAACGAGTAAACCGCCTGGGTGGGGACCTGGTACTCTACCAGCTGGGGTTCTGGGAAACCTATACGGCGGAACCAGTCGAGAGTAACTTCCTCCAGGTCGCCACCCTCCTCACCGACCTCGGCACTACCCTCATCAACCTCCTCGGGTCCTTCATTGCCACTAGCAATTCTTTCCTCTTGGGCGACCTCGCCGCCCTCCTCCCATACCTCGCGGTACACAGAACTGGAGGCTCCTTCCTCCGGATCTGGACGTAGCTCGCCGGAGACCGGGCGAGCTGTCGAGGTCACCTCAGAGCTGGAGCCGATCTCCACATACGAAACCCGGGGTGGCTCATCCTCAGTCATTGGCCGTTTGTCAGGATTTCGGCCCGATAAGGTTCTACTTGAAGAGCGTGACGACATGGTCTCAGAAAAACTCAAGGGTCCCGTAGTCCAAAATCCCACAGTCAAGAGTCAGGGAGATTCAAAGGTTCTCGGCGCAATCCACGGTCCAAAATACCGTAATGTCGAGGAAACAGCAGAAAAATCAAATAAAAGATAGAAGAGAAAGAGAGGGAAGATCGAATCCTACCTTGAAGAGCCTTCGAAAATCCGTCGAGCACAAGAAAAATCGGTCGCCGGGAAAGCTCTGGGATTCGAAATGCAGAAAGTGAAGAAATGAATTCACCTCACCCTATTTTTAGACGTCGGGGCGAGGTGCAATATTCACAAAATACAAGGGCCTATCTGCAAAAATTTGAAAGATGACATTATTGTGGGCGGGAACCGAGGTCTCAAAAGGCGTGCATGACCCCTGGATTCCCACACCACGTCGGCCAGAAGCAACCGCCTGGGTCAAGTTCGCCTGTCAACCCAACAATCACCAATAAGTAGTTCGCCATGTTTTAAGTTTTCCAGCTCGCTTGCACATTTGACAAAGTCATAGTGCATGCGAGCTGGGGGGCAAATGTTGATATGGCGAACTAACACTATCGACATGTGAGCAACTGCTCGCTCACGTGGAGACAATTTAGCTACGCAGCTCGCCCAAGAGAGCTAACCCCTGTTATTACCCGAGCTCGCCCCGAGCTCGCCATATGCACCATGCAGACCTCGCCGAGCCCCATCATCATACAGCACCCGTGGCATCTCAAGGCATTGGAGCTCGCCCCTTGTCTCGCCCGAGCCACTGAAGTTCATCTCTGAGCTCGCCCATGAGCTCATCTGTTAGCCATTAGGACCCCGATGGCGCGCTCTTTTTCCCTCCGTCCGGTTTGTCCACAAGGGTGGTTTACGGCGAGATTTTTAATGAGGCCCATATAGTCTAAGGCATAGTAGTAGGACGAGGCACAACATAGGTAGCAGTGTAAGGGACCAGGACGAGAGTTACGTACCCTCGTCAACACCGGAAGCCACATAGGCTCGTAAGGTGCCGTCTCACACTCACACACCTATAAATAAGACCTCTCTTGTACTATTCACACATTTTTTTCTTACAATTCTGAAAATAAATACAACTCCCATTACAATATTTCTCTCTCTACTCTCCCTCCTCATATTACATCCAAGAACACAAAATCTTGGATTATTGTTTGATAGAATTAATATGTTGAAAAGCCACATAAACAAACACCGTTAATAAATTCTGTCAACAATATAGCACCGCGTGAAAATAAAAAGGGTGTATTAATTGCATTTTGATCCTATGAGAATTTATATTGAACAAATTTGATTTCACATTCTTTATTTATCATTTTTTATAACATACATATTTCAATATAATATTAAAATTTATGATAGGGGACGAATGGCTCAGCAAACTTTAAGATAGGAGGACCACTTGCGAAAACGTGCGGTTGGAGTTGGAAGTTATCAATTGGCTTATCAATTTCATAATGTCCATGAATATATATATGTCAACCTTAGAAAAATAACACAAAATTTAATGAAATTTTAGTATTATATTGATAAATAAAGAAAAAATATGGGCATTATGAAATCTAAATACTCCTTCCGTCCAAAAACTACTTTCACACTTTTCTTATTTGGACGTCCCAACTCTTCTTTCACACACTTAAAAAAAAAATTCTCTCACAAAAGTCAACAAAATACATTTTTTCTTATTTTATTATTTAACTTTACATTCACATATTTACTTTTTTCTTGGTTCGTGTGCCCTAAACTACTATGAAAGTAGTTTCGGGATGGAGAGTGTATTTATTTGTGAATGTAAATCATTTTCTATTAAGAAAGGGGCAGCCAAAAACATCGTTTTATCAACACTTAGACTTCTGGAGGTTATCACCCACGAGGGATTTTGAATTCTAGTTTTTCTTTAGTCTACTTTGTCACCTCTTCTTTTGCCTAAAAATTTTGTTGTCAAATAAAAGAAGAGAGTGAAAAATAATTTTATGAATGGAGGGAGTACCATGTATTGTCCCCTACAAAAAAATTTGACCAAATTAATTAATCTCATGGCGTATAAATAGCAAATGCCAGGATATACTAATTCCGTAAACCAATAAGAAATCAAAGATGGTGAAGACTGAAGAGATAATCTCGACCGACATCATCAAGCCATCGTCTCCCAGTCCAAGCAAAACCCTAGAAATTTCCTTCCTCGATCAAATCGGTCCCCCACTTTACATTCCCCTCGTTTTCTTCTACCAACACAATAATTCTAACCCTAATTTTGACCATGCCAAAATCTCCCAAACCCTTAAACTCTCCTTGTCCAAAACCCTATCTCGTTTCTACCCACTCGCCGGAACACTCCAACACAACTCCTTCATCGACTGCGACGACTCGGGCATCGACTTCATCGAAGCCCGAGTTCACTCGCCCCTTTCCTGGTTCACGGATGACCCGGAATTAAAACGAGGAGCTGCGGCAACTTATCCCCGCCGACAGCTCTGCCCACACCACCGCCACCCTCCTGGGGGTGAAGCTCAGTTTCTTCGACTGCGGCGGCTTCTCCGTCGGCGTCAGTTGCTCCCATAAAGTCGGAGACTACGCGTCTTACGTAGAGTTCATGAACTCATGGGCTGCTGAAACCCGTGGCGAAGAGAAAACACTAATCCCTCTCCCATTTTTCGACCTTTCTCTCCGCTTCCCTCCGACAGCCTCCGCCGTCGAGCATTTCAGTGTAACGAAGGAGAAGATCTCAACGAAGAGGCTCGTTTTCGGTAGGGAAACCCTCGAAAAAATTAGGGCTTTAAGCGTGTGCGATGAGGTGAAAAACCCTACTAGGGTTGAAGCTCTCACTTCTTTCATAGGGTTGAAGAGGGGCCCACAGAGCTCGAGGTCCTACGACTGCGCTCCAAGCTATAAACCTGCGGCCAAGATCCGATCCTCCGATCCCAGATCGGACGTTCGGAAACTGCTACGTCGGAAAGTTTGCTTTCACATCGAGCGGTGAGATGAGTGATCTTGTATCCAGCTTAAGGGCTGCGGTTAGATCGGTTGACGCCGATTATATCAAGAATGTGGTGAGTAAGGGTGATGAGTATTTAAGGATTGTTGATGAAGCAAATGCGTCGTTCAAAAATGGGACGACGGAGCTGTTCAATTTCAGCAGTTGGTGGCGGTTTCCGGTGTACGAGGCGGATTTCGGGTGGGGAAGGCCGAGTTGGGTGTGCACGGTGGCGCAGTCCTACAACAATTTGGTGCTCCTCATGAGCACTCCGACTGGGGATGGCATTGAAGCATGGATTAATATGCCTCATGATTTCTGGGACATCTTCCAAACTAGCTATGCTAATGTCCTCACATGAGATCCGGACTAAGTGCATTGTGCAACTCAAGTTGAATTTTTACTTAACAGATCTGATTTCGCATTCTTTTTTTTTTTTTTGTCGCATATTTAATTAGTCTCATTCGTTAAAAAAGAATTGCACGTATATGGTTCAATGAGAATTTGTATTAAACAAATTTGTTCCAACATTAATCCATTATAGTTTTAATGAAAAATCTTTTGGAATCATTCATGTTAAATAAAAGGACCAATTAATGAGCACAAATTTTCTTGGAACCATTTGTACAATTTACCCAGTAATTATATGTATGACTTTTCAATAATATTTTATTTAACTTTTTAAAAATTCACTTGCATATAAGACTAGGCTTCGATATTTGGTTACATCGCAACGAATGTTCGTTAATTTTTTTTTTTTTAAATAATTATATTTGTTCTCTTTTAAAAGGTGATAATTTTTAATAAAAAGGTGATAGTCATTTTTAACAAAAATATTATCTTTTTTTGTTAAAATTTTATCACTTTCTAAGGGATTATTTTTATTAATAAGTAAATATTTAACAAGGGTGTAAATGACACTTGGCGGTCGAGTGCGGCCAAGTGCCAAGGGGTCCTAGGCGGGGCCAAGACTTATTTTTTAAAAATTTTTTAAACATATATTAATAAAAATGTACATAATACAATATAATAAATTATAAATTTAAAACATAATTAATACCCAAATACATTTTTCACGAAACACAACAAGTCAATAAAATGTTAAAAACTATCACAAAATGACATTGTTCAACTTCTAAATAAAATACTAAAATAACAAAATATATGGTACGGATAAATTAATAAGTAGTTCAACTAAAAGGAACATTTAAAGACAATTGAAGTTCAACTGCACGTACACACTCTTCATCATCAGATTCAAACTCCACATCAACATTTATTTCATCATCATCAGATGAGAAATCATCCTTGTCAAGCTGATCTCTAAGTCGAGAAGTCATGCCGAGGTTGAGCCAATGTCTTCCTCAACAACACCATCATCAACCAATCCACCTCCAACAATCAATTCTTGAGCATAACTTCCATCATCTTTTGCTAATAAAACTTCAACATCTTTATCTTTTAACTTCTTGCGCTTGTTCATCAATTTTGCATTAAAATTAACATACACAAGATTGTTTAATTGTTCGGCTAGAAACTAGTTTCTTTTTTTCGTGTGTATCTAAAAAAGTTATAAATTTTTCTTTAACTTAAAAAAAATAATAATAAACCTCCGTCTACTCCTCCTTTGTGGCCGTCATTTCTGTCTACTCCTCCTCTGTGGCCGTCATTTTCGCCTATTTCTTATGGCCGCCAAGGCCGCCTAGGCGGGGCCTAATACTCTGACCGTTTTTCTTTACCGATTTGGACTAGGCGTCGGCCGCTGGGGGCCGCCAAGCGCCTAGGCGGTCTTGGTGGGGGCCATTTGCATCCTTGATATTTAATGACATATGACGGTGTCACATAAGATTTACTCTAAATTTTTATTTAAATGGTATGGAATAAATTGAGTGTGGCATGTAATAGATCATGTCGGTCAGAGATTTGATTCGAGTTTAGAGGGTTTTTAAAATCTGATTATCGAAGTTAATTATGAGATACAGAAATTCTATTATAGAGATAATATACAGAAGACGTGTGTTTGTTTAGAGATTTTATAAGTACGTAATGGAGATTTTAGTTTGTACATGTAAATGATGTAATGATATAATTTTATCATGTTTGATTAATAAAGGTTTTTGCCCGTAAAAATAAAATTAAAATTGTAACATTCGTTTTGGTAGGCAAAGTCTAAACTCTTGTATTTATATAATAAATTAATTAAGAAAAAGTAGTGTGTACATTAATAATGTAATATAGTATTTGTTCTTATTAATAATAATATTAAATTTTTTTAGATAAATATTAAATTTTAGTAATAAGTAGTACTCCCTCTGTCCCAGAGGAACTTGCAAGTTTTCCTTTTTGGGACGTCCCAGAGGAACTTGCAGACCCAAAAAAAAGAAACTCTTTTATAAACTCCACCCTCACAATATCTACATATTTACACAAAATATCATTACTTTTTCACTTTTTGGGCCCACATTACACTAATTCCAACTAACTTTTTCACTTTTTACATAAAATTTTACCAAATTAACCCTCAAAACACTACTTTTTTTTTTACTTTATTCTACTTTCTTCTTAATTTGTGTGTCCCTCCTCCCTTGCAAATTGCTCTGGGACGGAGGGAGTATATACTATTAACAACGACGTTTATCTAATATTTTGCCATAAATCTAAAACCTAGTTAGTGTCTCCCTCAAGAAAGTGTTAATGTCGTCATATATAAAACCAAAAGACTAATTATTAATTATTTTTGTTGGAACGCTTTACGTTCTTAAATTAATTTAATACAGAGACCCTTTTATAAAATGAGATAATTAAATAAAATATAAATTAAACATAATTTATTAATATTAGTACGAAGAGTAACTAATTTATACGTACAATCTCGTTATTATCGTGAGATGATTTCACATAAATTTTTTTAAAGTAAATGATTGAGTCTTACTTCTCAACAATAAACTTCTCTATCAAAATTATTATATAAACATCGTGATATAAATATAACATTTACAACGTACAAAAGATAGTGGAGGATAATTATTTGGCAAAGTATTGTATAAAAACGGTTTACGATAAATTTATCATGAACAAATTTTAAAATATCAAATATTTAATTAGATATATAAAAAATTTCATCATGTGTATCAAAAGTTGAGGTCAATAAAATTTATATATTAATTGACTTTAACTTTTGATACACCTGATAAATATTTTGATACACTTAATCAGATATTTGATACATTAAGATAATTTAATGATGAGTTTATCATAAAATTATTTTCATAAAATATCTACTCTAATCATTTTAATTTGTCATTGGCATGATTTCACGTCACCTTTTTGCACGTGATATGAATATAACTTTTACAACGTACGTGAAGACAATGGGGGATAATCATTTTAATTTGTCATGGCATGATTTCACGTGACCTTTTTGCAGAACATAATTATTGGAATTAAAACTATTCTGGTCCAATAATTTTCTACTTTTTAAAAATAGTTTCAGCTTAATTAAAAAATAAATATAATTATATAATACTACTCCCTCTGTCCCAAGATAAATTTCACATTTTTCTTATATGGATGTCCCAACTCTTTCTTCACACCCCAAAAAAGGAAATAACTCACACTTACAAATGTCAATAAAGTACATTTTTTATATTTTATTGTTTAACTTCACACTCACATACTTCACATTTTCTTAATATGCGTGAAATTCCACTTATTAAGAAAATATTGGGACGGAGGGAGTATTAAAAAACATACTCCCTCAATTTCAAAATATATGTCATTTTAGTCTTTTATACTTTTGTCATAATACATGTCATTTTAGTTTTTTTTTCCCAAAAACACCCAATCAACTTCAATTAACAATTTCTCAATGCATTGCTATTGGTTAAAATAGCATTCCTTAATATGTGTGCTAAATGTTAAAAAGTTAAACAGTTTATTACTGAAAAGTGTATCTTTCGTAGTTTAACTTTTCAGTAATAAACTGTTTAACTTTTCAGTTATAAACTATTTAACTTTTCAAAAATGAACTTGAGTTACACCGTGTAACTGGTGCATACAAGACTAATCCGTGTATGTGAGTGTTGGTAAACTTTGAATAAATGAGGCATAATTAGCGCCTTGGAGCAGTCAAACATGCGACCTCTAGGCATCTCATAGGTGGCGTGTTTCAGTCGGGCATGTTGATAGAATTTACTAATGGTGTTTGTTTATGTGGCTATTATAACATATTAATCCTATCAAACAATAATTCAAGAGATGTGTTCTTTGATGGATAATATAGAGAGAGAAAGTGGAGAGTTTAGAGATAGAAAGTAAAGTGTATTGTGATTAAGTTTTTTTTTTTGGCATAGTACAATAGAGACCTATTTATAGGTGTGCAAGTGTGAGGTGGCACCTTGCGAGCCTATTTGGCTTCTAGTGTTGACGAAGGATCGTAACCCTCGTCTTAGTCCCTCACAATGCTACCTTTACAGAGCTTTGTCCTACTACATATCTATTTGCCCTCTATACACACGTTGCCTATCGCCTCTAACCTCGGCGGGCTTTCGGCCGAGCTTCAGTGCCTTGTGCTTATTTCGGGGACAATTTAGTGGTGGACTCTTGCTTGGTCTCCTCGGATAGGGGTGAGCTTCTTTCCTAATGAGGAAGCTCGCCTATGACTCTCTCTCCTTGTGCAATTAGCCATTGGTTTTGGCCCATAGGGAACTTGGGCGAGGTTCTCGCCTACCTCGCTGAGCTTCCCTGTGTTAACCTCGGTCAAGGCTGGTGACTTAGCTCCTACACAAATTGGCGACCTTCTTAGCCTTGGTTGGCGACCTTCTTAACCTTGGCTATTTCATGCTAAGCTGGCTCCTGGCTAGTTTCTCCATGTTGGCCAACTCTTGACGAGCTTCGTCATGTTGGACAACTCCTGACGAGCTTCGTCATGTTGGCCAACTCCTGACGAACTTCGTCATGTTGGCCAACTCCTGACGAGCTTCTCCATGTTGACCAACTCTTGACGAGCTTCGTCATGTTGGCCAACTCCTGACGAGCTTCGTCATGTTGGCCAACTCCTGACGAGCTTCTCCATGTTGGCCAACTCCTGACGAGCTTTGTCATGTTGGCCAACTCCTGACGAGCTTCGTCATGTTGGCCTACTTCTGACGAGCTTCTTCATGTTCGCCAACTCCTGACGAGTTTCTCCATGTTAGCCAACTCCTGACCAGCTTCGTCATGTTGGCTAACTCCTGATGAGCTCCGTCATGTTGGCCAACTCCTGACGAGCTTCTCCATGTTGGCCAACTCTTGACGAGCTTCGTCATGTTGGGCAACTCCTGACGAGTTTCGTCATGTTGGCCAACACTTGACGAGCTTCGTCATGTTGGCTAACTCCTGACGAGCTTCGTCATATTGGCCAACTCCTGACGAGCTTCTCCATGTTGGCCAATTCTCGACGAGCTTCGTGATGTTGGCCAACTCCTGACGAGCTTCGTCATGTTGGCCAACTCCTGA
>JAPKLY010000429.1:360387-371725 GCA_026898435.1 Prunella vulgaris | reverse complement strand
CTTCGTCATGTTGGCCAACTCCTGACGAGCTTCGTCATGTTGACAAACTCCTGACGAGCTTCGTCATGTTGGCCAACTCTTGACGAGCTCCTCCATGTTGGTTATTTATCCTTGTAATCCTTCATTAGTAATTCGCTTTAGTTCGCCTATCAACATTTGCCCCCAGCTCGTCCACATCATGATACTTCTAATGTGTGGGCGAGTTGATTTGCCTCTGTGAGTGAGAGCTCGAGTGTAGGCGAACTTCCAACTTCGCTGTTCTAATTTGGCTTCTATTTGTTTTTCACATGCTATTATCTTTAAGTAGCTCGTATTTTTTTTATTATGGGTACGCAATTGTTTGTCTTATACCACATAGGGAAGCGAATCGTTCGTCTTACGCCACTTCGGGCAGCGAATCGTACTTATTTATTTGGCACTTATTTGTTCATCTTACGCTGCTTGGGACCTCGAATTGCTCGTCTTACGCCGCTTAGGGCAGCGAGTTGTGCTTGGTTGTTCACTTGGGCGATCGGGTTTTAAAAACTTTACCTTAGACATTTTAAATCGTCTGTTGTGAACTTTTTTTAATTTTTGGGCTGTGGGCGCTTAGTGATCCTTTAAGAAGAACACCTTCGCTAACCTGAGCACTTCGGCCTTTTCCTTGAGCTTTAGATAATAACGTTTTGGGACTTGAGTTCTTGCGGATTCTGAGTTTGAATAGTATAACATCTTTACGAAGAGTGGGCCAGTAGTATCCATGTCTCATCGTCTTGTATGTCAAAGCTTGCCCCCAGCGTGGCTCCAACAGATTCCTTGGTGGATTTCTTGTAACACCTCGAACCCTTGCTTTTCAGATAAGCATTTGAGTAGGGGTAGAGAGAATCCACGTTCGTATAGTTGACCATCCACCAACATGTATCTGGCTGCTTGCTTTACTAGCCGACTAGCTTCCATATCTTCAATTTTTTTTTGAACAGCTTCCACTTTCTAGGCCTCCGGCTGGTCTCATCCGAGGTCTTCAACGTCTGTTGTTTGGGTCATATCGGACCTCATCTTCTTCTTCGTCATCTGAGTCATCATTCCCCCTTACCTGTCTGGTTCTCTTCGCCGGGGCCCTCTTCACAAACTCAGCCAGCTTACCATCCTCATAAAATTTCCAGAGTTGCTTGAGTAGGTCCCAGCACTCACTAGTGAACTGTCCGATGGACTGATGATAAGCGCAAAATTTGTTGGGGTTCATCTTGGCACGGTCCTGCTGAATTTGCCTCGGTTCACGCAGCATTGCTCGGACTTCATTCTGGTACCACCGACCTCCTTCAGTAATGCCTCCTGCATAGCAACGTACACCCCTGCTTTGTGTCGAAACTCTGCGTAGGTGTTTGGGCAAGACAAGTGCATTTTTTTCCAGAGCTCGGTCCCCTTCTTCAAACCTGCCATCACCACCACGATCTTGGTGTCCTCGCTCACCGGCTCGCCTTTCAGCAGTATTTTGTCGAACCTTTCCAGGTACTGCTGGTCCGTTTCGTCCTCTCCTTGATGAATGTTGGCTAGTCGGTGCTTCTGGGTCAAGTAGAACCCGTACCCGGAGAAGTGGGCCAAGAACTCCTGGGTGAGTTGGCCGAATGACTGGATTGACCCCGGGGCAAGTGATGAGAACCAGCGGTGAGCGCGATCCCCAAGGGTCAATGGGAAGTTTCGGCACTGTGTTGCGTCTGTGGCACCTACTGAGATCATATAGTCCGCATACTTGGACATGTGAACCTTCGGGTCTGATTTTCCCCCGTATGCGATCATCACCGGGAACTGGATTTTCTTTTGTACCGGTGCTTTAAGAATGGCCGGTGCCAACGGTGATTCTGGAAGTGTGGTGGCTCCAACTCCGCCACCTTCGGCATCTACCTGCATCTGCAACTGCTCCACTGCCTTCTTTAGTGTCGCCAGCTCATCTTCGTGAGCTACCTCATGTGCAGGCTGTTCAACGACCGTACGTCTCATGACGTACGACCCTGCAGTCCTTCGCTCTGGGGTAGCCCCTCTGTGATGTGCTGGAACTGGCGGGTGCCGTGTGGGTCAAGTCTATCGGAAGCTGGCCTTCTTACCATTTCGTGTACGGACCTACGTGGAAGTAGATCCGACTCCTCCGAACGGGACGTAGCGGGCACAGACTCCTGGATTGTCTCCTCCCGTCAGGATCCCAGACTCCCCTTGAGAACCTCCCTGGACTGGTAGGTTGCCGAGACCTCAGTGTAAGCAGTAGCTGGCCCGCCTTGCGAGCTAAGCCTATCGGCAACCTTAGTCTTCGTAGTAGTATTTCAGTACTGGCGAGCTCCTGCGGAGCTCACCTCTTGTACAATGGGGAGCTCGCCAGCATGATCCCTTTGTTGTGTCGTCTGTGTGCGCAGGGTGGTTTGCTCCCTGGCGTTATTCGTAGGAGCTCGCTGGGACGTCCGGGCTAGCTCACCCTGTTGTTGCTGCTACTGCTGTTGTAGTCTTTGAAGCAGAGCGATGGTGCGTTGGAGCTCGCCAGGATCATTGAGAATATCCCGGAAAGCTGGGTTCAATCCATCTTGGGCCGCCCGAGTGGCCTCAGCTCATTGAGGAGCTCGCTGGGTCTCATTCTGCTGGGGAGCTCGCTTAGTTGCCGAGGTGTTATTTTTTGACATGGTCAAGTCTGGGTAATAGCTCGCCAAGCTCGTCGTGGGTAGCTTGTCGAGTTCGTCGAGGGTGGTAGCTCGTCGAGTTTGACGGGGGTGGTAGCTCGTCGAGTTCATCGTGGGTAGCTCATCGAGTTCGTCGGGGGTAGCTCGTCGAGTTTGTCGGGGGTAGCTCGTCGAGTTCGTCGGGGGTGGTAGCTAGTCGAGTTCATCGGGGTTATTGGTGAGGTCCCTCAGGGCGGGGTTTAGCTCCTCCTGAGTTACTGAAACACGCTGGGGATGACACGGAGCATTGCTCTTCTGGGGAGCTTGGCGCGAGGTCTCCCCCTCGGCTTGGTCCTGGTTGCCTTCCTTCCACCTCCTGGTATTCGCCGAGGTCTGTTCCTTAGCCATTTTGGGTTTTTACTGGGGGAAGGTCGCCGAGGTTCTTGACTTCCGGCCAGGGTGAACTTGCTCAGGTTCTAGCTTTACGTGTAACGAATTATCCAAAATCTGGTCTATTCGTGTACACGTGTGCGTTTGAAAACCTTTTGGGCAGAATTTACAAATCCTAAAATCTGGGTTTTTACCCAAAAATCTGGGTTTTTGTTCAAAGAGTGAAAATATGTGTGTATCTTCAAGTGTTCTTGAGTCTTTGTCAAGAACACCTTCAAATCTTTGAATCTTCAAACAAACCCTACCTTTTCACTCTCAAATTTTTGGGTTCGAGGACGCCCTTCTTCTAGCGTCAAATTGTTCATAGAATTTACTAATGGCGTTTGTTTATGTGGCTATTATAACATATTAATCCTATCAAACAATAATCCAAGAGATATGTTCTTGGATGGATAATATAGAGAGAGAAAGTGGAGAGTTTAGAGAGAGAAAGTAAAGTGTATTGTGATTAAGTTTTTTTTTTTGGCATAGTACAAGAGAGGCCTATTTATAGGTGTGCAAGTGTGAGGTGGCACCTTGAGAGCCTATTTAGCTTCTGGTGTTGACGAAGGTTCGTAACCCTCGCCTTAGTCCCTCACAATGCTACCTTTACAGAGCTTTGTCCTACTACATATCTATTTGCCCTCTATACACCCGTTGTCTATCGCCTCTAACCTCGGCGAGCTTTCGGGCGAGCTTCAGTGCCTTGTGCTTATTTCGGGGACAATGTAGTGGTGGACTCTTACTTGGTCTCCTCGGATAGGGGCGAGCTTCTTTTCTAATGAGGAAGCTCGCCTATGACTCTCTCTCCTGGTGTAATTAGCCATTGGTTTTGGCCTATAGGGAGCATAGGCGAGGTTCTCGCCTACCTCGCCGAGCTTCACTGTGTTAACCTCGGTCAAGGCTGGTGACTTAGCTCCTACACAAATTGGCGACCTTCTTAGCCTCGGTTGGCGACCTTCTTAACCTTGGCTATTTCATGCTAAGCTGGCTCCTGGCGAGTTTCTCCATGTTGGCCAACTCTTGACGAGCTTCTCCATGTTCACCAACTCTTGACGAGCGTCGTCATGTTGGCCAATTCCTGACGAGCTTCTCCATGTTGGCCAACTCTTGACGAGCTTCGTCATGTTGGCCAACTCCTGACGAGCTTCATCATGTTGCCCAACTCATGATGAGCTTCGTCATGTTGGCCAACTCCTGACAAGCTTCGTCATGTTGGCCAACTCCTGACGAGCTTCTCCATGTGAGCCAACTCTTGAAGAGCTTCATCATTTTGGCCAACTCCTGACGAGCTTGTCATGTTGGCCAACTCCTGACGAGATTCTCCATGTTGGCCAACTCCTGACGAGCTTCATCATGTTGGCCAACTTCTGACGAGCTCCGTCATGTTGGCCAACTCCTGACGAGCACCGTCATGTTGGCCAACTCCTGACGAGCACCGTCATGTTGGCCAACTCCTGACGAGCTTCGTCATGTTGGCCAACTCTTGACGAGCTTCGTCATGTTGGCCAACTCCTGACGAGCTTCGTCATGTTGGCCAGTTCCTGACGAGCTTCTCCATGTTGGCCAACTCTCGACAAGCTTCTCTATGTTGGCCAACTCTCGACGAGCTTCTCCATGTTGGCCAACTCCTGACGAGCTTCTTCGTGTTGGCCAACTCTTGACGAGCTTCGTGATATTGGTCAACTCCTGACGAGCTTTTCCATGTTGGCCAACTCTTGACGAGCTTCATCATGTTGGCCAACTCCTGACGAGCTTTGTCATCTTGGCCAACTCCTGACAAGTTTCTCTATGTTGGCCAACTCTTCACGAGTTTCGTCATCTTGGTCAACTCCTGATGAGCTTTGTTATATTGGCCAACTCTTGACGAGCTTCGTCATGTTGGCCAACTCATGACGAGCTTCGTCATGTTGGACAATTCCTGACGAGCTTCGTCATGTTGGCCAACTCTTGACGAGCTCCTCCATGTTGGTTATTTATCCTTGTAATCCTTCATTAGTAGTTCGCTTTAGTTCGCCTATCAACAGGGCACTTGTCATTATTATTCATTTTTATACAATTAATTGTATATAACTCAAAATTGAGTCACGTTTTTTCTAAATGCATTAAATTAATTTCTTTTTATGACACAAAGATAGCAACTCTTTAATCAGTGGCTGAAGGTAGACATCAACATTATGTTTAAGGTTGTGAGGACCAGGTACTAAGACAGTGATAAATATGTGTTGAGGCTTCATGCACAATCAAGGAGGTAGATTGTACGGAGTCAGTAACACAGGCCACAACGAATACTTCTTCCAGTGCATACCGAATGGAGCAAATCCATATGTGCACAGCACAGCCTCACATTTCTCTTCTCACTCGCAAAATTTGGAAACAGTCTATCAAGATGTCTCCATGTGTTAGAGTCTGTAGGATGACGCATGTCTCCTGAATTCTGACCAGAACACTCCTCATCATGTCTTTTACAGTTGAACTTGAGTGATATAACCTCTCTAAACAAGGAGTGATTAAAGATAATACATAGACTTGAAAACCGTCTTCTTCCTACAATCACATGGTTTGTACCTAAGGTGGCCGCACATGTTGCACTGAACAATGCTTTCATCATCACCCCAAAATAGAATGCAATAGTTTGTACAACAATCAATTTTCTCAAACGGTAAATCCATATCCTTTAAGAGCCTCTTACTTTGATAGAAATTTTCTGGCATTGCGTTCTCTTTAGATAAGGCCCGTTTGAACAACTTTGCAAATTGATTGTAGACTTTCCGACTCATTTTGCCTTCAGCCTTAATGGACAACATCTGAGCATTGAATAACAACCGAGTCTCAGTATCACAATCAGGAAACAACTTCTGATCGACAGATTTGAGCATCCAAAAAAAAATTTGTCGAATGTGTATTTGGTTCCTTCTCCATGGCTGTGCGGTGACCACCCAAAATAGACTCATTAATCATAATATGATACATTTGGAACCCAAAGCATGGAGTATGCAGATCATGGCTCGTACCACCAACCTCAATTCTCTCACATTTACCACTACTCCACTGATCATAAAATGCAGCCACTGTTTCAATATTATAATTCCAGCGGTTCACCATGTCCGGTCCAATTGTAGTAAAATGAAGCGAAAATTGAACCTCACAAGATGAGTTTTAACCTCATCATTAGTCAAGAATCTCCTGTTACCGCACTTTTTGCTTGTACAAGGATATCTAATCTGGTCACAACTATCCATGCAATATAGATGACGAGAGGTAAACTCAATAAACTCATCAATCTTCTGGCAAAACTCAAAGTTGATGAGTCCTTGTATCATACGAGACATTTGATACATCCAGCGACGACCAGGGAGTTCCATCTGATTCAAATTAAGAATATATATCAAATTTTAATTATAAAGAAATTTGACTGAGTATCGATTGTAAACACGCATATCTATTTTTTAACATAAAAAATTCAATATATATATAATTGTCATATATCAATTACACTAAATTTATCAAATATATATATAATATAATTCACAAGTAAATTCTAATTAATACACAACAAATAATGATAAACTTATCATAAATAAACACAAAATCATGTTTTATCTAATATTTTTTTATCAAACGGTAAAATTGTAAAAATGTACGGTGAAATTGAAACAACGAGCACAATGTGATAATAGACCTCA
This sequence comes from Prunella vulgaris, assembly GCA_026898435.1. Classification (NCBI taxonomy): domain Eukaryota; kingdom Viridiplantae; phylum Streptophyta; class Magnoliopsida; order Lamiales; family Lamiaceae; genus Prunella; species Prunella vulgaris. The sequence continues at coordinate 364,989 of JAPKLY010000429.1, read as the reverse complement.
CTATTATAACCAACATGTCAAAAAAACTCATTTGATCAATTTGAGAGGTTTTTGGATGAAGGGGTGTTGTTTTTTCCCCGAAAGAAAGTGAGAAAAATGAGCAGAAGCTGTTGTATATTTATAAATTTGCGACCACCATTTTCAGATTATTGATCGCCTAGACGGTCGCAAAACAAAGATAATAAATCGGGTTATTATTTTGGATCACCTATCTATTTCGGATTCGATATTTAGCGACTGCCTTAATAAGTTAACGACCGCTTTAAGGCGGTCGCAAAATTCACCAATCGAATCGGGTTATTATTTCTCAGCTACCCATTTCAGTTCTAAGTTTTGCGACCTCCTTTTCGGTCGCAAAATAATTAATAAACGTTGCAACCGCCTTTGACGGTCGGTAATGTGTCAACAACATATTTATTTAAGGGAGACAATTTAAAATTCTCATTTTCAACTTCAAAAAATTTATTTTACCCACTTCAAATGTAAATAATTTTTTCTATCCATTTTCAATGTCAAACAATTTTTTCTACCCATATGGCCAATAAACATCATCATCTAGTTATTCCACCCCACCCCAATACTCTATCCTACCCCCGCCCCCACCCCACCCTAATTATCAAATATTATATAATAACAAATAATACACTAAAATTTTTAATTTTTTTTTTAATAAATTAACTAATTATAATATTTTTATCATATATATGTGATTATTTGAACTTTTTATTTAGATTATTTTAATTAATGGTGCATATTAATGAATATTATAATATAAAAATTAAATTTTAATGCAAATTTATGAATATTATAGTTTATAATAAAAGTATATAAAAATATTTAATTTGTGATGTTTGAAAATATATCTGTTAAAATTTAATTTACACGAGAGCATTATCCACATCAAAATTAAATCAAAAATTTAAAATTTCAACCGAATTATCTTCATAAAAATTGAATTATAAACTTTAATTTTAATGAATCGCGTATTGAATCAGTGATTAATTAATAAAAAATTTTCATACAAAAATACTAATTAAAAAAGGCAAACACTCAAATAGAAATTTCTACGGGTCAAAGATCCGTAAAAATATCCATTTTTGAAAATTCGCGGGTCTAAATCGGGTTGGGCCAAATTTGAGTATTTTTTCCAAAATTCGCGCAGATAGTGATTTTCGCTCCCAGGTATGTTACAGTCGGGGTAAATGCATGTTACTTTAAGGCAAAACGTGTGTTACAACCAGATTAAATGTTGTTTTCTACACATATTCATTTATTTTTATAGAAATAAATATTTTTCATGCAATGTAAAACATGTATATGTTACATTGTATGTGTAACACATATTTATTCTTAATAAAAATACATTTTATCCTATAATAACACATATATGCTTATACAATAACACAAATTGAGGAACAAATATGTGTTACAATTAGAGTAAATATGTATTACTGTAAATTTATGTTACAATTGGAGTAAATTTGTGTTACTGCAAATGTGTGTTACATCTAGAGTAAATGTGTGTTACTGCAAATGTATGTTACAATTAGAGTAAATGTGTGTTACTGCAAATGTGTGTTACAATTAGAGTAAATGTGTGTTACTACAAGATCAAATGTGTGTTACTGTATGCACAAACATTTATTTATCCTTATAAAAATATATATTATATATTATATAACATATATAAGGTATTAAATGATGTATTAAGTACATTAATAACATATTATTAACATAAATCAACAAAGAGAATAAAAAATAAATTAAGTAACACATATTTATACTTGCAGAAATACATATTTTCTTTATAGGTACTTGAAAAGTACAAAAAATTATTTTTTTAAGAACTTGTAACACAGATTTTGCCTAATTGTAACACGTTTTTGCCCAAATTGTAACATACCTGGGAGCGAAAAAATATATTATTAACATAAATCAACAAAGAAAATAAAAAATAAATTAAGTAACACAAATTTATACTTGCAGAAATACATATTTTCTTTATAGTTACTTGAAAAGTACAAAAACTTATTTTTTTAAGAACTTGTAACACAGATTTTGCCTAATTGTAACACGTCTTTGCCCAAATTGTAACATACCTGGGAGCGAAAAAACCTGGAACTACAAGTTGCACGAATTTTGGAAAAAAATGTCCAAATCTGACCCGACCCGGTTTAGATCCGCGAATTTTTAAAAAATGGATATTTCTAAGGTAGAAATTTCTACACAAGTGTTGCTCATTAAAAAATGCACTCTAATATTTAACATACAAACTCTCTCTTCTCTCTCCATTTTTATTTATTTTACCCATTAAATAGTTCATAAAATCAAACATACCCCCTATATGAGGGTACTCTAGTTATGAGGATAAGGTGGGACACAACTCAAACTTATTAACTCTTTTATACCCATTTTATAAGGGTATATAAGTCTTATATTATGAATTGAGTATAAAAGATATTTTAAAGTAGATGTTTGTAAAATAAATTTTTAAAAGTTGAAAATGGGTATATTATGGTACTCTCACTTTATTTAATTAGCGACCGATTGTCGGCGGTCGCTAACTCCTTTATGACTTTAGTGACTGCTAGCGGTTGTAAATCGGTTGTTATTTTTCCTATTTTGACCAATAGTCAAAATCGGCCAATAATGTCATAGTTAGCAACTAATTATTAAGGGATTGTTAAAACACATGTTTTTTGTAGTGTAACTTTCTTTTTTTCTCAAATAGTCTCAATTTAATTTAAAAAAATCAATTTAGTTCCATAACCTCTTATTTTTCTCAAATAGTCTAAATTTAGTGAAGAAAGTTAATTTAATCCCATAACTTTTTAAATTGCATAATTTTCATCCAATTTCTGTATTAAATTTATTTTATTCATTTATTGATTACTTTTTATTATTTTTAATCTTTACTACTATTTTTGTTAATACAAAAAGATCTTATTGCATATATTTTAATATATTATAAGTATTTATTAAATTTAACAAAAAAAATTATAATCTAAATAAAAAGTATTTATATTTGATCATAAAATAAAAATTAATTAGATAAATGCTTTAAAAATAATAAAATAAGTATTTTAGATCTAAAATATAGAATTTCATCCAATTCTCGAATTAAATTTATTTTATTCATTTGTTAATTAATTTTTATTAATTTTCTTTACTACTGTTTTTATTAATATAAAAAGATCTTATTGCATGTATTTGAATATATTGTAACTATTTTATATAATTATATAATTTTTAGTTATATACTAAAATTATACAAAAATTTTATAATCTAAATAAAAACTATTTAAATTTAATCATAAAATAAAAATATTTTAGATCTAAAGTTTGATGAATTTAAAATTTTATTTGACACATAATTTAGATCTAAATTTAGAGTCAGCAACATCCTTCAGCAATGTGTCAGAAGTCTTGGCAACAGATTTGCCCTTCTTCTTCTTCTTGGACATTGTCAGGCTCAAGGTTCTAGAAGTGGCAGCATCGTCGGCGAGCATGACTTTGCCTCTTGGAAAATCCATCTTCTAAGCGGTGTTTGAGGTTGATGATGCCATCTCTGAAAAGTGTTAGTCGCAAATGCAAGAACATAAGAGTAGAGAGAAAGAATTTGTAGAAAGTTTTGAAAGCGTAAGGGGGACGATTACAGGAATTGAGGTTTTGATTTTATTTCCTAATCAAACTGCCCAAATTTAATATAAAAATATATACGATCATGATTATTTAAAAAAATTAGGACTGCAATCATGTCACGTGCCTCTGACTAGCTATTTGTGTTCACACAAATGCACTTTCCTACAAGTGTATATGATCGTGTAGTGGTAAACTGACCAAGTTATAAATATCGAATCCACGGGAAGCAATGAGACAATCTAATTCCAAGACTTGTGTGATTGAATTAAATAACAAGAATCAAATTGCAAATTTTGTTTCAAACTACTAGTTAAAATGCAGAAATTGAAATGAATCAAGAATATGAAAATAACAACCTAAACTAAAATGTGCAGGAATAATGAGATGCTTCGGGTGAATTTCGTTATGTACTAATTACAATTAATTTCCTAAAATTCCTTTATAAAGGTTATCTAATGAGTAAGTCAGACATTAATGTTCTGCTGAAATAGAACTCTCATTCATATCTTAACACCCTAGTAGTCGTGTTCTCAGTTTCTAAGCATCTCTCAATGTCATAAGAACATTAACCCAATATTCAAAAATCCATTACTATCAAGTAAATAATTTTCACATTCTCACTCAACTCTCAAATTGTTGTGATTAGAACTCAAATATTCATCAATAGAAATTAAAACTCTAAGTATCTCAGTAACCTACTAAAATGACTCATCAGAATACCTACAAAAGAAATTAAAGACAATGATTATAATGGTTCATTATCTTCCTTCACTCAAAGCAAAAGACCTAACTCATGACTAATGAGTCAACATGTATACTTGAAACAAAAGGCATATTAGAATTAAAAGCAAGGAGTAAACTATTCAAAATCATGTAAATAATATCAAAGTGAAAAGATTGAACATAATACTACTAAAAATAAATTGAATGGAAATAATTTTCATAAAAACTAAATTAAAT
>JAPKLY010000429.1:346035-360377 GCA_026898435.1 Prunella vulgaris | reverse complement strand
CATAAAAATTACTCCTACTAATAAATCAAAAATAAAGAAATAATTTATACTCAATCCCTAATTCTCAACCCTAAAACCTACTGCCTCATAATCTAACTACTGCGTCCTACACTAATGCGTACTCTCTCATAAATATATATACTGCACCTTTCCTTTTCCCTGCAATGGGCCTAAGTCTAATAAAAGTGTTGGGCCTAAATAATCAAGTAAAGGTCCAGTTTATATGCAACCACTATTGTAGTACACACATCCAGTAATTTAATTATTTTAAAAAATTTATAAAATAACACATATTACCCTTATCACTCTTTTTCTATAATTTTCATGCACCCACTCTTTTTATTTATTCGAAAAAATCAGTCTATGGAAAAAATAAATTTTTAAATATATCCTTGTAATCCTTCTTTTATTATTTTCTGTATTTTATTGTTACTATTGATATTGCTGACAACAACAAAAAAATAAAAAGCAAGCTCTGAAAAACAAATTATGCATGTATTTTTGTTTGAAAAAGTCAGTCTAAATGAATTTTTTTTTATATAATTTACTAAAAATACTGGGTAACTTACATATTGGTTCAAAAAAGTAGCTATATTTACAAATTGGTTCACAATTTCTGCACAGAAGTATAATTATTTTCTACACAGAAGCATATTTTTTTCTGCACAGAAACCTATTTGTAATTTGTGTCAATTTTGTGAATCATTTTGTAATTTTCCCAAAAATATTCTAACAATAATTTTGATTATATATTCAAAATGAAATAAAAAATTTAAAAAATAAAAAATAGAATTTCACAAATCAAATTGTGGAAGATGAAGTAGAGAAGAAAAAAAACCAGTAATTGTTAATTTGTTGAAGAAGATGGGTGGTAAGGAGGGGTTTTGAGGAAAATTATTTGTGGCAGGAATGAAGAAGGAAGAAATAAGGAGGGGAGATGAGAAAAGAAATAGATGGGGAGGGGCGTTTGTTGACATAGGGGGGAGTGGAAGGAGGAGGGAGGAAAGAGAGGCTAAGAGGGTGAGGAGAAAGAGTGAGTGCAGAGAAAATTAAGGGGTCCCTTGGTAAAAGATTTTTTTTAAGGATAATGGGAATGAAATATACAGTAATTATTACTCTCTCCATTTCAAAATATATGTCATTCTAGCATGTATCACGTATATTAAGGAATATTATTTTAACAAATAGCAATGCATTGAGAAATGAATAATTGAAGTTGATTGGGTGTAAAATCTAAAATGACATATATTATGACAAAAGTATAAAAAACTAAAATGACATATATTTTGAAATAGAGGGAGTATATGTAATGAGAATAGATAAGGTACATAGCATTGTTCCTTTTCCTAAATAAGATAATGATTACCCCCATCTCACTTTATAATCATTCTTCTGTGTCAATTCTCCATACCACAGTACCCAATATTCTTTTTTTCAATTTTTTTAAAAATTGGAGCACAACATCAATGATGTAACCACTATGAACATAAACTCTTATTCAATATATGTAAGGGTAATTTCATTCTCAATACCATCGGAACCCATGTTTAGAACAATAACAGCCCAATAAATTGGGCCTAATACAACAAAAACCACAACCCAATAAATTGGGCCTTGAACACTGGATATATAATGGGCTGAAACCCATGTTTAGAATAAAAACAGCCCAAAAGAGCGTATAACAATTAAGGCCTAAGCTATTAGTCCAAGAAATAACAATAAGGACTTGACTATATAATACTCCATACTTATTAGATACATCAACCTTCTTAATATACCCATCGTATATTCAACATATTTTAGTTAAAAAGTTAACTAAAGTTTAATAAATACTTGCCAACTGAAGATTTATTAGATTTACCTAACAAATATTCGATATTCTTTTTCCAAAATATTGACTAAATTTCAATAAAATGTATTTGGCTAAATTTGGACTGGATTTATCGAACAAAGTTGAAGTGTATTTAGTTGGGCCCTAACAATAATCAGCTAAGCCCAAATATTGTAATAATCGGCCCCAATTCGTGGATCATTTCTCTTCCGATTTTGACGTTTTTAACGTTTTAAAATTATATTAGTGTTATAAATCTAATAAGAAAATAAACATTATAGAAAAACAATATAGAGAAGACAATATGTAGGGAGAATTATTTTATTCAAACTTCTTGTTTGTGTGTGTAACAATAAGTGTCATGACCTCTATTTATAGGAAGCTCATGCATGAATATACATAATGAGAATTTAAGAGGATAATTAAATGTACATAAAGAATCTTCCATCATTGCCCTCTATCATTGCATGTAAATAAATAATCCTACATCATTGCATGTAATTCTCTTGTACCATTAATGGTCATTCAACACACTTTGACATTCTCTTTTAATTTGCAAGGACATTCATTTCTTTCATAACAATTAGCATTTTATTAGAAAGTATTTACATGATTAATAGTATCCTTATTTTTTATTTTCTGAATTATAATATTCCCTCCGCCCCGTAGGAATTTGCACCCTACTGGACGGCACATTATTTAAGAAAAATATGTTTTATATATAAAGTAGTGACATATGGGTAAATGTGTGTATAGATTTGTGAGTGTGCACGTAAATCAATATTTTCTTTTTTAATAGTGTGCAAATTTCTGTGGGGCAAAGAAAATATTTATTATTATTGAATAATATTAATTATACGTCAGTTGAAGGCTCTACTAATTCACACAAGTATTACTTTCTGGAAGTTACATAATACGATCAGTTTAAAGTTTAAACTATACTTCGTAAAATAAATTCGTCTTTGTAAATAAAGTGTGGAAATATACACCGTCTATTGATAAAAATAAAATGAGATTAAAGTTCAAGTGAAAAAAGAAAAGAAAAAGAAACTCAAGTTATTGAAAAAGATAAAAATTTGTATGAACTCGATTTATCAATTATCAATGTCATATATCTATTGTTGGAAATTGGTTTGGAATATGGGTGGTTGACCCAAGTTTGACCAATTTTATCATGATGTTCCATTGGTGAAAAATGAAATTAAGTTGCAAAATATTAATCTACGTTCGGAGTAGATAAATTTGGGATATTGATTTGCTCAAAACCAATTTCGGGTGAATGAGATATTAATACATGAAGTTAGCAACTTAAAAATGTTGAAGAGAGAAAATAAGGGAGAAAATGTGGAAATATTCATTTTGTCCCGCATAGGAAAATGTGAAGGCTTTGGAGTCCTTATATGTAGACTTGTGTACAATAGAATTAATAATATTCTATGGTCTACATGTTGGTGTCTTAAGGTTACCCCGAAGGGCTAACCCAAAGACCCTCATGCTACACCCGCACTCGCACGGGCACGCGCACATAGTCGCATTGAGTGCTTTAGAACCTTTAATTTTTGAAACGGGTCGGGCACGGCTCGATCAAGGCTCAGTACGTGGGTGTACGGACCGTCGCATCGGTTCGGTTTGGCTGGTAGGGGTCGGACTCTTATGGATCAAATCTGGGTCGCCCGTCTGGAAGTCAGAATGGGCGCGCGTCCAGTGGGGTTCGAACCCGAGTCAGAAAGGCGAGAATCAGGTTCAGGGTGCAGCCAACGGGTGCGATCAGAGCCCTTGAAAATCAAGATGTGTGATCTAAGGGCTCAGATTCAAATGTTGGAAAAGATGCAGCCCTTCACCAAAAGGCACCACATCTCTTCAATTATTATAAATTAGACCCCAGATTGCATTCCAACATTCATTCACAACCAAAATAAGCCTTCTCATCTCTAAAAGCATTCAAGCATTCTAAGTGTACATTAGAGTCGTGTCGGGAGTTCCGGATACCTATTTGCGATTCGCTGATAACTTCTGATTTGTAGTGCAACAATCTGAAGTTCTAAAGTCGTTGTATCTTGGGGACGGTTGTCTACGATCCGTATTGCACCAGTGTACGAGGGCAATAACGTCTTATGGAGAGCGAGTGACACTCGTGCCTCGACTTTGTCTTTCTAAGTCCGTGTCAACACTTTCATCTTCTCATACACACTCCACTATTTTCTAACATCTATAAAAGTGATGGTATATATGAATAACAGTAATAGCAAATACACATAATAGTGATACGAGTTCGTATGAACTCAAGTTCACAAAAGACCACTCATTGAATAAATATTGGGAGACATCCAATTTTACCGATTTTGAGAGAGAGAGAGAGATGTCTCCGTAACTCAGCCACACTTTAGAATTATGATGATCTTGTTCTTTTTTTTTTTCAAAACCACTAAAATGTGGTACTTTACAATACTAAATATTTCGTATACCCATTTGTGAAATTATGTTCATATGTGTGGCACAATTTTTTTTGAAAAATTTAAAGATGCAAAAGTTAGAAATAGAAAAATTGATAGATTCTGATTGTCTAGCTAGCGCCCGGACAATCTAAGTCTCCGCCTATATGGTTACCTAAGCTTATTTTTTTATTAATTTCAAAAAAAAATATGTATAATAAATGATCATCAATAATATTTAAAACAAATATATATGTTTAATTTTTTTACCAAATTTATATGTATAATTATTTTTCAATAAAAAATATATATATATATACACTGTAGGTATACCACAACCAAGGGGAGGATTACAAGGCAACAAGCACCAAACTCGAATGTGGAGTTGGGGATATGAAAGCGAGTTATTGGGACTAATTCTCAATTTACTTTTACTTTTTAGTTAATATTAAAATTATTTTTGAATAATTATAACAATAAAAAAATTTGTTTAGCTGGCTGATTTGCCACTTAGACTGCACCTAATCTAAATACGCCGAGGGAGCCAATTTTACAGAAATCGGATTGGTCGGTGACCATCTAGACCGATTTCTGCATCGATGAAAAAAATAGATAAAATAAGAGTATATATGAAGTATTGTATGATCAATTTATAAATAAAATAATTGATGTGAGTGTAAAGTAAATGACATGTGTTAAATTAATTAATGGTTAGATAAATATATTAACCAGTGAATATATTTGTTGTGGCTAAATAGGAACCGAAGAAGTTCAACAAGTGAGAATTTTTTGTTCTGATACTACAAAAAAAATTCGTTTCATCTAAAAAGCTCAAATTTATAAAAAATGTAAAAATGAGTTTGTTTATATTATTTCTCTTTAACACCCCTGGAAAGAAGAGCTCATGTCAACCACAATTTATAAAGTAAATTTATTGTGCACATGATATACAATGTACTCACTTAATAGTTGAGACTGTTTATATCGAAGAGTTACACTAAAAAATATGAGTTGATTACATTAAAAATCAATACGTATCAATGTAAACTTTTTAGTGTATATAATCAATCCAAACTTTTCATTGTAAACAATTTCACTGTTAAGCGAGTGCACCGTGGACTAACTGCATTTAAAACCTGGTAAGTTTATATTTTGTGAAATTTAAATATTTTAACTCTCACTTAGAAATGAAGTGCACATCTTTTGTTGTGAATCCAAGATCGTGTCCATGTGTTTTAGTGGGATTAATTAGTAGTGCACAGTAAATAAGTAGATAAAATAATAATCGAGAGATCCAATAAGAATGCTTGCCATAAAAATACGCCCCAAAAGTCCAAAGCCCTGTTTGCCGCTAATTTCCACTATTTGGATGCGAGTGAATTAAATTAAATTAATTAATTAAAGAGTTTACTTAGAAATTATTTACTAAGTCACACCTACATTGGGATCCTAATTAAATGATCCATATTCATATTCCACTCACTGTGAAGATATCTTTTATTTTAATCCAAACTATCTACTTTTTAGTTGAAAAGAGGGACACCATCCATGTGGCCAAAGATGCTCATGATGTTTTCATCTAATTTATAATACCATTATTCTATTTTAAATAAAAACTAGTCATGTATGCACCGATTACCCCGTGCAATTTAAGTTCATTATTAAAAAGTTACATAAAATATTATTGAAAAGTTACACATATTATTATTAAAAAGTGTATCTTTCATGCATAGTGTAATTTTTTCAGTAATAATTTGTGCAATTTTTCAGTAATAAATTGTGTAATTTTTTAAAAATACACTAGAATTGCACGGTGTAACTGGTGCACAAGAGACTTACTCTTTGAATAATTCATTTTCATTTAGTTATTATTATCTAATTACTATCATATAACAAAAACATTGTCTTATGAGATCATTTCAGGCGGAATTAATTAATTTCTATTGAGGCGAAAATAAATAATCTCTATTGATAATAAAAAAGTAAGATGCAGTAGTTCTTGTCATTGAAAACGAACAAAATATATTTAACTTAAATATGGGCGTTTTCAATCCGCCTAAAATGAATATTTAAAAGTATTCATATTCATACCAGAATTTGATCATTTTAAATTTTAAGCGTCCATGTTAAAATTATTCAGGTTATTTCTTTTTGTGTTTTATTAGTTATTATTCCAATATTTATAGGATTGAATCAATAGAATTAAAACAAACAAGATCGTAATCATCGATGTTCAATGATTGAATCAACAAAATGATTTACAATAGAATTGTTGCTTTCGTTGCATCAATTGGTATCAGAAGTCATAACGATACTGTAGATTATCAATGGTGACCTGTGATTTTAGAAAATGACAGAAATTTGATTTTCTAGTCTCAATTAGAGGTAGTCATCGATGGAATTTTTGATAGCTACTTCGAACAAGTCAGATTTACGTTCTAGTCCTCGGTGTATTTACTGCCCCAATTCTCAGTGTACATTTTAAAAAGATAGATAATTATATCTTTTAAACCAAACATACCCTAAAAAATAGTGATTAGAATTGATTCGGACTCAACATGACCAATTCTTTAGTACGATTTATAAAAAAGGATTTTTTAAATTATTTAAATACGGATGCCAGTTCAAAAAAAAATTCCTTCAAATACTGCAAAATTATTTTTATTAAAGAGATGTTTTAATTATTTTATTTCAAGAAGTGGTTCTTACTGTGCCAAACTTTGGTTGTGAGCCTCTAATTTAAAAATTCCAACAAATTGCATTTGAAGAGAATTTTTATTAGATTTTTGTGTGAACAATGTACGACATTCATGTTGTGAGATGCATCCAGAATATTAATTATATACTATACACACTTGCAGTCCTATTCACTAATAACACGATTTGTATTTTACTGTGTGATTTATTTATTGATAATTATAATTTGTTTTGGCGATCGAAGATCTAATATCTAATTTATTAGTTTACGGTGACAGATTCAGCCATAAAAGTTGTTTACACTCTGAAAATTTATATTATTATCGATTTTCAATGTAAATTTTTAAATATAATTAATTAAATCATATTTTTCAGTGTAATCAGCTCACATTTTTCAGTATAAACAACCTCAATTGTTTGCACATGAGACTTACTATTTGTTTTGTATGAAACGGTTGCAAAAAAGAATATTATATTATTATTTAAACTCCAAGAGTTGGCCTAGTGGTAAAGACTTGGGATTTAGAAGTATGTTATTTTCTATGTTTCAGGTTTCAATTTTACCTGATCGTGGATGCAATTAACTCCTGAGATGAGTCTGTTCATATAGAGTGTTGTTCTGGATTGAAATGTATTCTCTATTAGTTGACAGTGGGAAATAGGTTGCTCAAATTTGTCAATATTTAGGTTGGATACAACGAGTAAACGAGTTAATTTTGTATGCACCAGATGCATAATCTAATTCAACCGTTGTTTTGAAAGATCATCCATAGCTATTAATACCTAAAAGTCACCACTATGTTTATTGAAGAGTCACACTGACAAGGTATGATTTTTCAGTATAAACAAAGGTGACTTTTTAATAATAATAAGACAACATTTGAAAGTACACTTGAATTGCACGATATATTTGATACACGAGATTTACTGTATAAATAATTATTCTCACGCTATCCGCTAAAAATATACACACTTTTCTTATTCGTTCATTCACCAAAAGTATGCACATTTTTTTTATAAAAACCATCATTTTATTATTATTCTTAAAAAAAATTATTTTATTCATAAATTGAGCCTATAATAACTCATAATACATTTAGTTTTTTTTTTTTTCAATTTTCGTATTTAACACCAAATACAAAATTTTACAAAAATGAGGGAGTGTTATTATCGTAATAATGATGAGTGGCTCCATAACCATCACCCGACATTCTTTTTAGCGATCTGGAAAAGAAATAAAAAACAAAAACAAAAAAACTCTTTAGTTTTTAATCCCAAGATCCAACTTGGTTAATGCGATTAAATACCATTACCCAGTACTTTAATAAATGTCAAGAAAAACACAAGATTAGTGTGCATTGAAGCTTCTTATAATCTTATGTCTCTATAGTCTTTAGATTCCTCAACCCAAAAATATGACACAACAAAAGAAACATCAAGAATTTAAAGAGAAAAACATGGTTAAAGAAGTGATTAAAGAGGGAAAGGAGCCTTATTAAAACAGGTCTGGCGAATAGAGCCTTCGTCTCAACCCCATTCACAGACGAAGGATAGTACCCTCGTACACTGGACGAGGGGACATCCCTCGTGCACAAGCGAAGGGACAGCCCTCGTGGATCCAAGCAAAGGGCATATATGAGTTTATAATGTGTAAAATGCTAGAATTTATTATTGAAAATTTTACTGTGCATAATGTGAATTTAGAATAAATAATGTATACACTACTACATATATGGGTTTGCATACCTTCACTTAGAAAGCTCATTTGCAAATGAGCTCTCTAAGTGAGCACTTAGAGAGCTCATTTGCTAAATGAGCTTTCCAAGCAAAGCTGAGTAAATTCGAAAAAAAAAAAGGTCTTAGAAAGCGGTTATAAACCGCTAAGAATAAAGAAATAAAAAATAAAATAAAAAAAATTCTTAGAAAGCGGTTTTCGAACCGCTGAGAATAAATAAATATATATATATATATATCTTGCACAGCGGTTATAAACAGTTATGCCCAAAGCGGTTAATGACCGCTTTACCCTTCACTTAGACAGCGGTTTAGAACCGCTAAGGAGCGATTATAATCGGGCCCAGAAACCCTCCTTTCTTCCTTCTCTCATTCTCTCCCTCTTCCCTCCTCCCAGCCGCCTCCTCCTCCCACCCCGCCCCCCTCGCCGACCGCCGCCCCTCCTTCACCATTTCCGACGCCGCCGCCTCCGTTGGCATCCCAGCCGCCGCCGTCGCCATCCCACCGATCAAATTTTGAATTTTCATCCCTATTTACTAGGTATGTAATTAATTATTTAATATATATATATATATGATATATATATATATATATATATATGTAATATATATCACATATATGATTAACTAATGCATGATTTCTTATTTAAATTTTTAAATAATATCACATATATTATTTATATATTAGTATATTTGCTAATATATATATATATATATATAGAATTAGCTAGTAAATAATATTAATTATTATATAAAAATATATATTTATAATTATTGTAAATTATTGATTATTAAATTAATGAATATAAAAATAATATGTTGTAGTATTTATATATTTTGTAGGTGACAAATTTGAAGAAGAGAGATTAATCATTCCAATCCATTCCCTTCACACTATTACCGTAAATTCATTTTTTTGTAGTTATAATTATTTTATTTATTAAAAATTATATGTTATATAAATTTATATATGCGATTATCGATCGATTGAATCCAAATGTAGAATGTAGTTGATAGATATATATGTGATGATCGATGTTCGATCAAATATTTGCATGTAGAATATATAGTTGATGTGGAGTTGATTGAATGTAGTTGATGTGGAGTTGGGGAAATTTGTTGGTTGTTTGTTGTAGAATGTGCGTTCCGATTTGATTATTTTATAATTAAATCGGAAATGGATGCACTAGGATCTTGATTAATTGGGGAATATGATAAATCTAAACGAAACTCTACCAAAAGTTTTAAAAAATATTAATTTTTAAATAGAATATATGTAGGATCGTACTATATTGAGCCACATTTATGCAAGAATCTAAACATGAATATTATGTCATATTGTCTTTTCTATAGGCATATCTAGTTCTATATAGATATGGATCGAAAGTGGGTTCGTGCAGATAGATTATCAGATAAGTATAAGAATGAGGTGGAAGAATTTTGTAATCATGCAATCAGATATTGCACCGACAATCGGTACATTCTATGTCCATGTTGGAAATGTATGAACGGGAAAACGGTTAGTGGTCGGGACAATTTGTTCGATCACTTGATGATTTATGGTATTGATAAATCATATACCGTTTGGACATGTCATGGTGAGAGAAGAGATGGATGTAGCTCAAGCAGCATAAGAACTGACTTTAGGTTTGTAGACACAATGAATATAGAGAATGTACCGAGTGTTGATACATCTAGTGGAGATGCACCGAGTGTTGATACATCCAGTGGGGATGGGGATAATCTGCAAGATCACCCTAATATGTCAGAGAAGTTAAGAGATGATGCTGGATTACCTCTTTGGCCCGGATGTGAGAAGGCAACAAAACTTTCACCTGTATTGATATTGTTCAATCTAAAAGCAGCTCATCAATTGACTGATGTGTGCTTCACCGATTTGTTGGTAGCAGTTAGTGGTCTTTTGCCGGATTAAAATGTACTGCCTAAGAGAGCATATGATGCTAAGCAAATGCTCAAGTCCATCGGGCTAACACATCAGAAAATTCATGCTTACCCCGGTGATTGTATTTTATTTCGGAAGGAGTATGCAGGTCTCGATGTGTGTCCCAAGTGTGGGCGGAAGCGATATACGAAAAACCAATCTCCTGCGAAAGTGATGTGTTATTTCCCAATAATACCAAGATTTAGGAGAATGTACAGTAGCACGGTGGATGCTAGAAATTTGACTTGGCATCATGATGATAGAATCAAGGATGGATTGCTAAGACATCCTGCTGATTCACCACAGTGGAAGGCATTCGATGTGAAGTATCCAGAATTCGGCAACGAGCCACGACACTTGCGTCTTGCACTCTCAACAGACGGAATGAATCCCTTTAGTATTCAAAGTACCAACCACAGTACATGGCCAGTGATTCTGATGGTGTATAATCTTTCACCATCTTTGTGCATGAAGCGTACTTATATGATGTTATCTATGTTGATATCAGGACCCAAACAACCTGGTAATGACATAGATGTATATCTAGCTCATTTGATAGAAGACTTGAAGCTGATGTGGGATGAGGGTGTCGATGTGTATGATGCATGTAGAAATGAGAGTTTCAAGTTGAAGGCCATGTTGTTTGGAACAATCAATGACTTTCCCGCTTATGGGAATCTATCTGGATATAGTGTGAAGGGAGGCGATGCATGTCCTTGTTGTACCACCAACACTGATCACATTCGATTGAGTTATTGTAAGAAGTCTGTCTATATGGGACACAGGAGGTGGTTGGACAGATCACATAAGTACAGAAGAATGACTGTTGAATTTAATGGCAAAGTTGAGGGTCGTGAAGCACCACGTTTGTTGTCAGGTTCAGATGTGTTGAGTGAGATGAAGAAGGTCGACACACAGTACGGGAAACAATTTGCAAAGAGTGTCCCCACTAGTGGTTGGAAGAAAGAATCAATTTTCTTTCAATTGCCCTATTGGAAAGAGTTGTATGTTAGACACTTCATTGATCTTATGTACACTCAGAAGAACGTTTGTGCCAGCTTGCTCAATACTCTATTAGGTGATAAGAAGTCCAAGGATGGTTACAATGCAAGGATGGATATGCTTGAAATGGGAATAAGACCAGAATTGGCACCTCAGAGACGTGAAGATGGACGAGCACCAGACCTACCTCCTGCTGCACACACATTGTCCAAGAATGAGAGAAAAGTGTTTCTTCAAACACTTAAGGATGTGAGATTACTAGAGGGATATTCGTCCAACATACAGAGACTTGTATCAGATGACGGCGGGAGACTGATGAATATGAAATCGCATGACTATCATGTGATAATGGAGAACTTCTTACCAATTGCCATTCGTTCTATCTTGCCTGAAAATGTGCGCATAACCATAACAAAGTTGTGTTGGTTCTTCAAGGCAATGAGTAGCAAAGTCATTGATCCTAGACTTTTGAGTGGCTTTCAGAAACAGATTGTGGGGACACTTTGTGAGCTTGAAATGTATTTTCCTCCATCATTCTTTGATATAATGGTTCACTTAACCATTCATTTGGTTCATGAGACAAGAATATGTGGTCCTGCTCGTATGCGATGGATGTATGGTGTGGAAAGATACATGAAAGTACTGAAAGGATATGTGAAGAACATGTATCGGCCAGAGGGATGCATTGCAGAACGCTATTTAGTAGAAGAAGCAGTCGAGTACTGATCCGAGTTTATTCCGAATGTCGATGCAATTGGACTTCCAATTACTCGACACACCAACAGGACTGAAGGTGAAGGTGTTACCGGTGGTGAACCGGTAAGTGTTAGTATTGAGGAACTAACACGGATGCACATATACGTACTTCACAACACGGTTGACGTGCTTCCTTTTATTGATCTTCACATGCAAGTACTTTCTGAGACATTTCCCTTCAGAGATAGATCGTGGATCGAAGCTGAGCATAACCGGACATTTGTTAACTGGTTCAAGGATTATGTTACAAAGTGTCTGTAACGGGATAAGGAATCTGTGAAAGAAAGAGTTAAGTAATTGTCCAGAATGCCTGATAGACATGTGTATTCATATAAGTGTTATCTTATTAATGGATATACATTTTATACCAGAGATCATGATGCCACGAGTACAATGCAGAATAGTGGGGTGTCTATTAAAGCAAATGCAGGGGATCAGTCGATTACTACTTATTTTGGACAGATTGTCAATATTTGGGTACTCGACTATGTTGGTCACCGTGAACCCATTTTCGATTGTAGTTGGGTGAGGATTCCTAACGGGGTCCAAGTTGATAATTTTGGGTTCGTACGTGTTGATTTGAAAAATGTGGGATACAAGGATGACTCTTATATAATGACATGTCAAGCTCAACAAGTTTTCTATGTCCCCGACCCAGTTAACAAGAAATGATCGATTGTGGTTTTGTCGAACAAGTTTACTGATAGTTACCAGATCAGCGACCACGTCGATGAAGATGTTGACACAATTGATGATCCTTTTCAAAATTTCTCTATTTCTGAGCCCTCTTTCGATGATCCTAACTATCGCCCGTACAAGAGAGTGTTCAGAGAAGGGGATGAATATGGCAACCCAGATCTTGTTAATATTCATGGACATGAACGAGAAAAGTTAACTACAAAATGAAAAAGAAAAACACGTGCTAAAAAGAAATGTAAGATTTTATAATTCATTTACTATATTGAATGTGACTTCTTTTGTTTAATTCAATGTTATAATTCATTTATTATATTGAATGTGATTTTTTCTGATGTACAGGATCATGTCTTTGCCCGTGCCTGATGATGATTATGGAGATGACATGGGTGGAGATTACCATGTATATTTAGGTGATATAGGTGGAGATGAGTGCTCACCCGAGAGGGGTGCAGATGAGACTGTTGCTCCCACGAGTAGCAGTTCTGGAGAAAAGCGTGCGAGGGGTATAGTGACGATGAGCGCTTTAAAGAGACAACGTGTGAATGGAAAGACAGTGGAGGTATTTCATTACAATAAAATAGTTGAATTTATAATATATTTTATTGATCGTTTAACCTAATAATATTATGTCATTGTAGCTTTCATTCAATGAGTACGGACAGCCGATTGGAAAGGAGAGTTCGAAGCTGTCACACTACCTTAGGCAAGCAGTTCGAAGATGTGTCCCGATTATTCTGCCAGCTAATGATTGGCGTAGCCCAACGCTAAATCATATAAAGGAGTCTATTTGGGAAGAGCTACAGGTAAGTTTTATATTTATACTTATTGAACTTATGAAATATATAAAATTTTATATACTTATTGATTTATGAAGTATATATTGTTTATTTGTTTACAGGAAACATTTTCTGGTCTAGACCCCAGTAAGAAGCCACAAATACTGCAAAAAGCTGGGAATATAGCGAAGAATTTCCGGGCTCAGTTGAGAAAATTAAGTAAAGACACTGTGACTGGTACCTACTCCTCTACACCTCCAAAGGATTACATTACTAATCCTATGGTAGCCACACATTGGGAAGAATTCGTTCGATTATCGATGGCTGATGATTTTAAGGTAAAAATAATCAATATCAGTTTATTTATTTATAATGCACAATATTAATGTATTTAATGTATTTCTATGACAATTTAGGCAAGAAGTCAGAGAAATACAGAGTATGCCAAAGGGATAGAGGCGCGATATCGGGGAT
>JAPKLY010000429.1:343343-346025 GCA_026898435.1 Prunella vulgaris | reverse complement strand
CTTTCATTAACCGATTCGATATTTTTAAGACTAGCCGACAGACTCCAGATGGGAGTATTCCAGATCCTCGTGCACAGCAAATTGTGGAAACTGGGGTAATTATATATTTCTCGCTTATTGTTTTTTTGAATTACAAACTATATTATATTATTTGACACAAATTATATACTTCAGGAGCATCTATCTCAAAACATGACGCCTGAGGACCTCCGTATGATTGGTCCCGATGATCTACTTGCTCGGGCTTACGGTCGTGAGGAGCATCCCGGACGCATGCGCAGCACAGGCTTTGGGATGACGAAGACAGCATTAACGACGGCACCTCGGAGTGAAGTTTCTCTACTTGCAAAACAGGTTGCTGCACTGGCTAGACAGGTAGAGATGTTATCTCAACTACATAATCAAGGGCCGTCGTTGAGTACTGGAGCAAGCCATCAGGACAGTTGTCCGACAATGTATTCTGCTGATGCGCCTTCTCCACCTCAAAACATCTCTCAGGTATTTTGTTGTTTGTTTGTTGTAGTTGATGTGGATGAATATGATTGATTGTTTGTTGTAGTTGATGTGGATGAATATGATTGATTGTTTGTTGTAGTTGATGTGGATGAATATGATTTGATTGTTTGATGTAGTTGATTAATTGGGAGTTTGATAAAATATAAATGAAACTCTGTCGAAATTTTTAAAAAATATTAATCAATGTATATTTTTATAGGAACAGATTGGGACCATGTGCTATTTATATTTGGAGAATCCTACACGGTTGGTGGCCACAGGGACGTTACATAGTAGCTCCAGCGGAGTGATTAATGGTTGTCCTCTCACTCCTGGTTTTCAGAGGGTCACTGTTAATTTGGTTGTTCCGAAAGAGGAGAATTCCCCAGTGCCTCGACCAAATGATGAGGCGACCACTGTCGGGACGGCGATAGGCCACTTTCTAGAATGGCCTATTCACTTGGTCTCATTAACTAAAAAGGTAAAATATATGTTATTAAATTTTTTCTAATTTTTGTTAAACTAACCAATTGCAAATTGATTGTAGAAAATTCGGTCTCCCAAAAAGACGAGGGAGCCGCGTGCTACAATGCCTATTCAGAGGGAAGGACCGAGTGGGTCTCCTCCTGCAGCGCCCTCACAATCACGACTGGGTTATCCTTTGCAAGGAGACTTCGATCACAGCGACAAACTAATGTCTAGGGTGCACATGCTGGTATCGTTTCCCTCTTTTGTTCCTATTGTAGTTTCTTTTAGTTCTTATTTTCATACACTTGGTTAGGAAGACTTTATCCGTGCGAATCATGTCATGGAAGTACTCAACAATCAGTGGTTGAGCGTGACTACTATTGCTTTTTATCTCAGGTATGTGTTTATTGATTTTTCATATTTAATTCTTCTAGAGGTTTAATTTTCTTTATTTAAATATTAATATTAGTATTTTCATTAATTAAAGATATTTGGGGGAGGTATATCTATCAAGAGATTATGAGGCATCATTGAAGTATTCTTTCATCTCCCCCCAAGTGAGTGCCTCCATTGGTAATGACCACGCCCACGATAAGGAGTTGTTTGTGCTACATATGCAAAGATATTCTACGAGAGACCATCTCATTTTTTGGCCTACATATGTGGGGTGAGTACATACAACAAACATGTCATCAACATATTTATTAATATAAACATGCAAATGAAATATACTTTTAATATTTTTATTAAAATGCAGGGCACATTGGTTGTTGGTCGCCGTCAATATGAGATCACTAGAGGTATATTTTATGGATCCAACTCCAAATGGAGTGCATTCTGATCGACCTGAACTTCTGACATTTATGGACTGGTATGTGTTTATTAATTATTTGAATATCATTAAATCATTTTATTTTTAGAATTATATATGTATATGTAATTTTTTTATTTTTTAATTATAATAATAAGAGTGTGATGAGGATGTATCGGACTCGCCTTCTGCCCGAACCATCAAGAACTTTTAGTACCGTTATGTGAAAAAATATTAAGGTATATATACTTTAATTGAAAAAATCTATACTTATTCATGTATTAACTATAATTATTAATTAACAGGTGCCGAGACAACAAGATAGCTTTAGCTGCGCCACTTTTGTATGTCATTATATTGAAGATATAATGACGACTTCTCAAACGACGGTTCCGAAGGACGTAAGTAGCTAGTTGGGGCAATTTATTAATATATATATATATATATATATATATTTCTAATTACATTTTTAATTTTCCAGTTTGTGAATCAACGTCCGCTTCATTCGTACGGAAGGAACAGACTCAAGAAATTCAAATTAGATTGGACCGGGTATTTGTATAATAGGTTTTTACGTTATCTAGCATGAATTTTGGTTCGACGATATGTAACTTTTATTTAATTTATGATGATACATTTAATTAGTTATAATTAGTTCATGTTTTATTAATATATTGATTTATTTTAAGTATTTTATTTTTGTGAATTTTTATTATTGTATAAATTAATTAAATAGAATTTGTA
The DNA here is from genome assembly GCA_026898435.1 of Prunella vulgaris. Lineage (NCBI taxonomy): Eukaryota > Viridiplantae > Streptophyta > Magnoliopsida > Lamiales > Lamiaceae > Prunella > Prunella vulgaris. Next base: position 343,507 of record JAPKLY010000429.1, on the reverse strand, counting down.
ATATAAAATATATAATATGTAGAATAATTATATATAATATATAATATATAGAATATATATTATATAAAATATATAATATATATAAAATAAAATATATTAATTACAGAAATTTTTTTAAAAAAAAAGTCCCTGGATAGCGGTTTGAAACTGAGTCCAATCTTCGA